>CAJNDT010000650.1:0-105000 GCA_905221615.1 Symbiodinium sp. CCMP2592 | reverse complement strand
GCCTCCTGCGGCTCCACCCGAGGAGCGCACCGCCCTGTACTTGGATCCAGCTGCTGGCAGAGCAGTCAGGGCATCCACGAACTCGAAAAGCCGCGCCTTTCCCGAGCCTGCTGTGCCCGTGGTGAACGCCATTCCGGGCACCGGGTTAGGTGCCGGGCTTGGAGTAGGAGACGGGGGAGGTGAGGGCGACGGGGATGGGGTGGAGCCCCCGATGACGGTGCAAGTCCACGGAGTCTGATACTCCGGCGCGTCGTTTGGGTCGATGGCGCCCGGCTCACAGCTCTGCCGACAACTTGCCCAGTAGTCGTTCTTCTCCTTGCTCGCAGGTTCATGGGGTGTGTATGGATGCCTGTAGCGCATATCAACAGACTCAGGGAATATAATAGTAGCAAAGGACAGAAAGAGCAGCTTCATCTTCAATACATCAAAATGCTCAACGACGTGGCCTTTGTCTCGGTCTTATGATCAGGAGCCGAGAAACAAAGCAGGTATAGTAGACCTTGAACCCGAATGCCTGTAACCCTACAGCATGCCGGCATCTTTACACTGATGCTCCTGGCTCGAAAAAGTCGCTATAACTTTTCAGTATTTTGCAATCGCAGCCAGCTAACAAATCTGCGCGTAACTACACATGACTCGTCTTGCAATCGCACCCAAGGCTCGTAACACGTCCAGCCTGAATTCATGCAGCATCCTGTCGTACGACAGTCTTCTGAAGCGTCCGAACAGGTAGCCCGCTGCGCCTTGCAGATTTAGGCTTAGGTTTAGGATTTCGGCACGAGGGCTCAGAGCTTGAGATTAGAGTTCATCAGGGCTCATCTACCGTTCCAGTCTAACCTTCGCCTGTCATGCGTTTGCTTGTCATAACGCTCACATACATGCATGCATGTTCTTGAGTCGGGTGCCCTATGGCAAATGTCTGATGCAACATCCAGGACACATGAAGCTCGTGCGTGCGCACCTGCTGCGATCGTGAGATTGCATAACACGGTGTCGCGCTCTTCTGAAGCAACTTTCGGTGGCCAAATTGGGCCGGCGACGGTTTCCAGTATAGGCGACCCCATATTCGTCATGCTGCCACAAAAGCACCAACCCGAAGATCAAAACCTTTCACCCTGAAGCCTCAGCTCCTAACCGAAAGCGATGCAAAGACAAGCCACGCGGGGCCATACATGTTCGACTCCGAACCCCAAGAACGCTCAACCCCTCGAAATCCAATACATGCATTGAAACCCAACCCATAAAGCCCAAGCCCTAAACCATACCTAAGGAACCCATACAGAGCTCCTTAAAGGAACCTCCGAAGAAACCCTACTGCTCGACCCGCTTGCCTGGAGTGCAAGTGAGATGTGCTGTCTTCCTTGCAGCAGAAGTGGCCCAGCAGTGTCAGCGCCTTGACTTCGACCACTTGGAAGGGCAGGGGACTTAGTAAGTAGGTTATACGTAGAGTTATAAGTACCTTAAATGGCGTTACCCCAATTATTACCCTACTTATGGTACTAAGTCCCCTGCCCTTCAAGTTCTCAGGAGTTTGTCGCTAAGCGCTGTGGATTTGGTGCCAATGATTTGGGTTGTCTGTTGTAGGTAGAACCGCGAGCACCATCATGCTGATGCTTGTGGTGATGATCAAAATGCCGGTGCTGCTCTGGACAAAGATTAGGTGATGACGAATACTGCTTGCAAAGCACCTGAAGCTTCCACACACAAAACACGAACTTCAGCGCACATCATCCTACCTAGGCATAGGCACCCCTAAACTAAAAGCTAACACTGTCAACCCTAAACTAAACCCTTAGAGCCCTCACGGGACTTATATAAAGCCGATTCTAGAACCCTGCATAGACAAACTCTAAACCATAAACCCTAAACCCACGGTTTATGTTAAGATCCCTCATCCCCTCCATTGCAGACCAGATTCAGCTCGCTCCACTCTTTGCAGGATCACAAGCCTTAGGGTTTAGGGTTTTAGATATGGAACGTAGGCTTCAGGATTTCTAGTCGGTTTGGGGCTTCGGGTTCTTCTTGGGTGCAGGGTATGAGACATGGAACTTAGGGTTTAAGGCTTGTGCTGAGTGTTGGCTTAGCTGGATCTGCTAGTGTACATATATATATATATATATATATGCACACGTGCACCTATATATATATATATATATATATATCCACATGTATATGTTGATATCGCGATTTACATTTAGAAATCGCTCATAGTCTTTGTTGAACTGATATGTCAGGGCTTAGGATTTAGGATGTAGGGCGAGTGTAGCGCTAGTGTCATCTAGGAACTTCTCCCAGGCAAGGACGCATGCCAGAACAGGACCCTCACAAAAACGGATGCACGACCGAAAGAGTGCGAACCAAGACTGTTCTCACACTATAACGTTAAGGTTTAAGTTTAAGCGGTTAGGGCTTGGGGTGTAGGGTTACTGGCACCGAAGAATAGCTCAAACATCAGAACTGCATTAAGGACTGCACACAACTAAAAACAATTGCACAGGTACACCGAGACCCCAAAATCCTAAGGCCCTAAACCCCTTAACCTCAAACCCTACAGAGAGACTCCACACTCAAAGACCTGCCCCGTATGGAGAATTCCAGGAATTTGGTGATTCTTGAAGCTGCCCTTTAGGGCTTATCCTGAGGAATGCAGAAAATGAGGGGGGGGGGTACCGTCGGTCCAGGGCGTATGGTGTTTCTACTTGTATGGGGCCCATAATAATCAGGTCCGGGTGTTTAGGGTGTCATGCTCGGGTTCCCTGTTTTTTTTTTGCTGCAGCTCCCACATAAGACATGTCACACCACTATTTCGTGCTCATATTAAAGGGTAACCATACGGGCACTTCAAAGGTTCCTACAGAAGCTACTATAAGCGGGTAGTCGCATAAACGCTGCTATCAGGCGTCTACCGTTTGTATCATTCCCATGGTAGAAGTCAACCACAAACAGGGTCTTGGACTTTCGGATGTAAACGAAACAAATCAGGAATCACCAACTTCTTCTTTTATATAGGGTTCAATGAACAACGCAACCGGCACGCTTTCCACAAGCCTCATGTGCTAAACATAAAATCTCCCGACCTCCGTGATGCATTCACCATTCTCGAAAACGATAATCTTTGTTGGCGCTGTGCTAGAAACCCTTGCCGGCAATATGAAGTGCGGCTGTTGTACATATCTGAAGGAGCGCCCAAAATATGCACCGAAGGAGCCTTGTCTACACAGGTCCGAACGCCAATCTAAAGCTTCCCTCACATACAGTAATGTCCGAAAGCCCAAACCCTAAACCCTAACCCCTAAACCCTAAACCCCCCAAACCCCTAAACCCCCAAGCCCTAAACCCCTAAACCCTAAACCCCCCAAACCCCTAAATCCCTAAACCCTAAGCCTGCTTGCAACTGTGCTTCCGCCATCCCACCTCTGGCACAAAGCCAAAGCAAAAGCACGGCAAGTCGCCTGAGATTGGATTTGGTGTTTAGGGTTTAGTGGTTTAGGGTGTTGGGGGGTTGGGGTTTCGGGTGTAGGGTGTTTAGATTTGGGGTTTGGTGGTTTAGGGTTTGGGGCTTAGAGTTGAGGGTTTAGGGTTTTTTTTAATGCGTGATGACCAGAGTCTGCGACCTAGGTCTGCCTTACAGGTACACGCAGGTTTAGGGGTTTAGGGGTTAAGAGTTTAGGGTTTTTAGTGGTTTAGGGGTTTAGGCTTCAGGGTAGACTCGAGGTAGCTCTCTAACTTGGGGTCTCTTTTAAGGTCCCTTTTGTAAGGGTGCCTAAGAAGGGACCCTAGCTTAGAGAACTGCCCAGTTAAGGATGGTTAGGCTTGGGGTTTGGGGTTAAGGGTGTAGGGGAAAATTTAACAGCATCAGGGTGGTGATGGTGTAGCTTAGTGGATTTAGGTAAGTCTCAAGGTGTAGCGGTGTTGGAAAATAACGAGAGTCTACTTGTTTCTCTGTTGACTCCACCTGCAACTCCTTTCGCATGTCCTGGTCTTGGACAGGATATCCTACACTGATATCCTACATGAGAAACACCGACCACAGCAGGGACTTCAACTTTAAGGACACCCGGGCCTCTGGCTTTCGGGTAATAATTAGCGGGGTTGAAGGTTGAATCTTCAAAGCCCGTGTGAACCGTTCATGGCCCAGGAACTTAGGATTCGGAATTTGCGTTACCGAAAACGGTGTGCAAGGAAGAATAATTTAACACTGCGACTCCAGAATTGTGTAGACCTTACTGTAGAAACGGACGATGACGGACTGCTTGTCTGTGACTGCCTTAGTCGAATTCGGGGGCATACCAAGGAGAGCCTACAACACCGATCCTGCTGGAGCCTGCATCAAACTTCACATGCCATAAACTCATAAGGAGCATGTGTGCCTCGGAGCTTGCTCGAACTGTTGCTAGATCACGACTGTTGTTCTTGACTGTGGTGCTGCTGCGCTTCTAGCTATCACATACCTAGTCGTTTCTCATGATCACCCTAGCACCTACGATGCCGCATTCCTGGCTTGGAGCGGTAGTAGGGCACTGGGCACAAGAAAAAGAAGCAGCGGTGGCAGCAGCAGCAGCAGCAGTAGCAGCAGCAGCAGCAGCAGTAGCAGCATTAGCATTAGCAGCAGCAGCAGCATTAGCAGCAGCAGCAGCAGCATTAGCAGCAGCAGCAGCAGCAGCAGCAGCAGCAGCATCAGCAGCAGCAGCATTAGCAGCAGCAGCAGCATTAGCAGCAGCAGCAGCAGCAGCATTAGCAGCAGCAGCAGCAGCATTAGCAGCAACAGCAGCATTAGCAGCAGCAGCAGCATTAGCAGCAGCAGCATTAGCAGCAGCAGCAGCATTAGCAGCAGCAGCAGCATTAGCAGCAGCAGCAGCATTAGCAGCAACAGCAGCATTAGCAGCAGCAGCATGAGCAGCAGCAGCAGCAGCATGAGCAGCAGCAGCAGCATGAGCAGCAGCAGCAGCATGAGCAGCAGCAGCAGCATTAGCAGCAGCAGCAGCATTAGCAGCAGCAGCAGCAGTAGCAGCAGCATTAGCAGCAGCAGCAGCATTAGCAGCAGCAGCAGCATTAGCAGCAGCAGCAGCATGAGCAGCAGCAGCAGCATGAGCAGCAGCAGCAGCATGAGCAGCAGCAGCAGCATGAGCAGCAGCAGCAGCAGCAGCAGCAGCAGCAGCAGCACCAGCAGCAGCACCAGCAGCAGCACCAGCAGCAGCAGCAGCAGCAGCAGCAGCAGCAGCAGCAGCATTAGCAGCAGCAGCAGCATTCGCCCTTAGCAGCAGCAGCATTAGCAGCAGCAGCATTAGCAGCAGCAGCGTTAGCAGCAGCAGCATTAGCAGCAGCAGCATTAGCAGCAGCAGCATTAGCAGCAGCAGCATTAGCAGCAGCAGCATTAGCAGCAGCAGCAGCAGCAGCAGCATTAGCAGCAGCAGCATTAGCAGCAGCAGCATTCGCAGCAGCAGCATTAGCAGCAGCAGCATTAGCAGCAGCAGCATTAGCAGCAGCAGCATTCGCAGCATTCGCAGCAGCAGCAGCAGCAGCAGCAGCAGCATTCGCAGCAGCAGCATTAGCAGCAGCAGCATTAGCAGCAGCAGCATTAGCAGCAGCAGCAGCATTAGCAGCAGCAGCATTAGCAGCAGCAGCAGCAGCATTAGCAGCAGCAGCATTAGCAGCAGTAGCATTAGAATTAGCATTAGCAGCAGCATTAGCAGCAGCGGCAGCAGCAGCGGCAGTAGCATTAGCAGCAGCATTAGCAGCAGCAGCAGCAGCAGCAGCAGCTGCAGCAGCAACATTAACAGCACCAGCACCAGCAGCAGCAGCAGTAGCGGTAGAAGTAGCAGTGCTGTAGAAGTAGCTGTAGCAGTAGTATAAGCAGCAATGCCAGAAGAGGACATGAATGGAGCATGAGCAAACTGCAGGCTGGATGCCTGGGTGTTCCTGTGGGAGCCATGGCTCGTGCAAGACTCTTCACAGCGACAAAAGGTGGATAATAGAACTTGACTTCGAAATACCGCGGCGCAAGCATTCGAGATACTGATCACTGGCTCACAGCAGCTTTGTTTCCGGCAAAGGGGGGGTTCTTAGTTGTTACTCTCGCTCCTATTGAGCCTACTGAAAAACTAAACATTGTTTCCACTGCTCTGTTGTTATTGCTGTGGTTTTTGTGAGTTCTATGTCGCTGTGATTGTCGGTTGATGACAACTCAGCACACTGCCAATCCCGACAGTCAACAGCTTATTACTTCACAGTAATACATGTACTCGAGTGTAATTTTTACAGCTAGGATGCCCAGTAACCTAGGAATAAAAAGGGCTCCCTTTTTGGTATTGGGTAGCTTGATAAGGAACCTAGGACTACAAAAAGGGAGTCAAGGCACTATTGGGCATCCTAGACAGGAATCAGCCCCCAGCCTCACATCCCGAACCCCAGACCCATGGGATCTACACCCTTCTCCCCGGAACCTCCAGCTGCGTTCAGCCAGAGCTCGTTGAGAACCGGGCACAGCTACGGCAACAAAATGCAAAACCACATGTTGTACTGTAGTGAGCTACCCTACACCCAAAACCCTGAACCCTGAACTCTAAACCCTACACCGTGTGAGCTACCCAATAGCAACACTTAACTGAGGAATCTGAGAGGTTTCTTTCGACAACACAGACCCTAAGGAGTTAACCCTAGAAGCGCCTAAGCTTATCAACTCTATAGCCCCCAAACCCGAAACGTTGAAACACCCTAAACCCACAAATTGCACCATGCCACCTAAGATGCAGGTAGCAACTCCTGGGCTAGGGTGTGTTGCAGGCATGTATGAATGAGTATGCTGCATACCAATGTACATGTATACACGGATGAATATACATGCATGCATACCGAGACCTTTCAACATCTCTACAAAACCTTTACGCCAACTAGTTTACCTGCGCTTACCTACGATGACCCTTAGTAGCCACTCAACCATAAGGGCATCCACGCCAAACATATCAAAACAAAGCGGCACCACTGGGAGACTCCGAAATTTCTATTGCAGCTCCCGGGATGGGATGCAAAGCTCCGGAAAGGATGTCGGGGGAGTAGGCATTGTGGTTCCTCTTTTGGTTTGCGTAATTGCGGTACATTTATCATCGTATACGCTAACCAACTGCAACAGAGACTGCAAGTAGAGCGATGCTGACCCCTACACTTAACCCTTATATCAGCCCTTACAGACCCCTTTAAAGGAACCCCCAAAATTCTATAGGCAATGATAAGGCCCGTATATGAGAATGGATCAGTTAAAGCAAACATTAAAGCCGAAATATTGAAACTTGTGAGACCACGATACATTCAACCGACACAAGGTCTTAGACAGAGGCATGATGGGCGATGCCGCTGCACGCTTCCTTTTTCGCGATCCCGGCTCGCCTGCACAGCTCCGGCGGCTGAATCTCTTAGAGTTTTGTGAGGTCCAGATTGCTTTCTTAAGGTGGGAGGTTGGCGGCGTTTGGGGTTTTGGGTTTTAGATTTAGGGTTTTGGGGTTTTGCGGCTTGAAGTTGCGGGTTTGGGTTTTGGGGTGACAGGTTCCGGATGTAAGCATCAGGGTGTATACTTGGAGGATCAGGGGACTTAAGTAAGGTTATAAGTACCTTAGTAGGAGTTATAAGTAGACAAGTAGAGTTGCCCTAGTTATAACCCCAGTTACTAAGTCCCATGATCCTTTAAGTAGGCTTCACGGGCATTCGGGTTCCAGTAGATTGGATCGGCTCTGTGCTCGGGTGCTACTACTAGAAGAATCTCATATACCCTGGGATCACAGGGTGACGGGATTAGGCGAAGGTGTAAGAATTTTAGAAGCTCAGGTCTCGGGTTTGTTGTTTGGGTCGTTTACACGTTTAAGCATTTGGGAGTTCCGAAAATAGATATAGTACCGTAATGTGTAGGATCCTTATTACAAGGACCCCAAAATAAGGTACCCCTAATTTTCGGAAACTCCCATTTGGGTCTTCTTTCAGTTGCTAGGTTTCCAGGCTTGAATCGGGCTTAGGGAAGGGCTCTGGGAGCCGGCACACAAGCAAACACCGTAAAGCTGGAACACTGAACCCCCCCCCTGCCATCCGAAAAACGCTGAACCCTAAACCAAACGCAAACCAACGGGAGACACGAGAACGACGCGAACACATGATGCACATGAAAGCGGTGTCGAAATGCTTTGGGTGTATAATGACATACGGTTCTATGCTACAAGATAGGGGACTACATCATTATTTCGCGTTCAAGATTTGGATCAAGAGTCGTTATAGTTCTGGAATTAAGCTTGAAAACCACTGCGGTCAAGTCTCGAAGCTCGTGTACGAATTAGCAAGCTGTCCTGGATAAGTGTTCGAACACAGCACCGACAAAGGTGTTAGATGCCCGGGCAAAGCTTGAGCCATGCACGAATAGGATGTCCAAACAATGAAGGTGTTGGAGGAAGCTAGACTGCACAAACATCCACAACAACGAAGCAGTGCACATCAATGACCTAGCACTTCGCAAGCTGCATGTGCATCCTCAAGACCTGGAAACCCGATGCACGGAACTCTGAATAATTATCCGAAACCTCTGAAATCCCAACTGGTACACTGGTACAAATGACAATCTAAATGAACAGTGTCAACTGTCTGGAAGGGGTTGAAATTGTAACACCTGACAAAAAAACCTTCTGCCTTCTGCCGAAGGAGCGCTGTTTGATTCAAGCCACGATGAAGTCGCCTGGGCCATGTTGGTGGTTAGAGACTGAAGGACGACGGTGTGAGGTTTTACGCTAGATCGATGTATATTGTATGGGGGGTTGCGGTCCGGGTACGGTTTGAAGGTGTTGGTCTGCGCCCTCACATTGCAAGACGCAAGATCTAGGCTGTGTAATGGCAAGCACCTCATTCGAATGGATCCTGGATCAGGGATGATCAGGGCGCCGAAATTCCCAACACTGGACTCATTGCATCTCGCAGTGGTTGTGCAGCTCAACTGCTGCTGATGTTGTTCTGCCGCTGTTGCGTAGCCTTCTGAATATGCCTCCATGCCCTACAAGCCCTGAACCAACAAAAACGTTGACTAGTTTGGGGAACCCTTAAAAAACTGAAGTTGATCGCTGCTGCCTTGATGACCTCCTCTTGATCGTGGCTGGGCTGAAGCCTCAGGGTGCCATACTAGGGTGTTATGGCTTAGGCTTAGCTGGTCTGTATTGAGAAGACGTGAAAACCTTGTCCAGGGGTGTATGGGTTCGGCTTAGGACTTCCGGGGTTCAGGGTTGACGCTCTAGGGTTCGAGAGCACCATGAAACCCTAACCCGGCAAATTCGGAATGTAGCTCCGTCGAAATGTGCAGTGGAGGTGGTGGTCTGTTTCAATGTCGTGCCCTCGAGCAAAGAACTTGCACGAAAAAACGAATAAAGATGGATATGATTTGGCTGCCGAAGCAGTCCTGCCAAGACACATGCAAAACAAATCGCATGTCGCAACCTTCCTCAAGAAAAACCGCTCCAGATTTATGAGCTAACTTCGGGGTCGTGATTCAAGACGACATCTCGGACATGCGACCGTCAGGTTGGATTGTGGTGGCAAGCTCAGAAATGCTTGGGTCATCCCTCCAAAATGATTGGCAAATAGATAGCTAAGGTGAGTCATCATTGCACGGCTCGTTGTCTAAATCAGAAAGACCCAGATCGCAAGAGACACAATCGGAAAGTAGTACTGGATGCTCCTTTGCATTCCAAGCCCAAATGACGGCACATGCACAAGTCTAAAGCGTTGCCGGCGGGCAATGCTGGCTTTTGCGCCACGACGGATGACGTGGAGGTCGTCATTGCATTTGCTTTACTCTGATTCGGGATAAGTGTCCCCAAACACCACCGGAGTGCCAGGGTTGCGGGTGAACCACACTGAGCCTGGCTGCTTTCGGAGCCAGTGCACTCGTCCGTGGAGACGCACGACACCCGAGACCCTAAACGTGAAGCGAAACTTGCAAACTTAAAACCGCACACGCTTTTGGCTTTTGCGTTAGGATTGAACCCGACACCCTAAGGCTCCATGTACCCATATAGTTTATACTTAGGCCTTAAAAGTACCTATATAGGGACCCCTTTAGGGCCTAAGTATCTCTTATAAAGGTACATGCAGCCTTTGGGACATTCAGAGCCACATGAAGACTAGGCTCCAAAGGCGAGATACCGGGTTTAGGGTTTAGGGTGTTGGGGCGGTGTTCTACATGAGGACCCTATCATAAAAGCCGGTACAGTGCTAGCAACATCCCTGGAGGGCTTGTAAACCCCTCAGATCACCGTTGAGATCCCACAACCCCAGCTGCAAAAACCAAGAAGAGCATAATGCAAAGAGTATGGTTCCTGAAGTCACTTGCGAAAAAAACCAACACAGAAAGCTCAAGCCCTGGAGCCGTACCTAATTTCCAAACCTTAACAGCACGCACAAGCTCTGAATGTTCGCCCGACAGCGTGGCTATGCGGTCATAAACGCACCTTCGATGCTGCTAGCAAATGCGCACCTCTCTCTGGCAAACGCACAACCTGAGAAAACCAAAACACAGAACAGGGCTTAGGGTCCTAAGCCCGACCTTAACCCTGAAGAACCTACCTTTCTGAGGACTTGTATGAGGAAATCATAATCGGGAAACCTAGAACGGTAGGTTATTCAGGGTTAAGGGAAACCCTGAACCCCAAAACCTGAGAACAAAGATTCGATCCATGGCCCGACTGCACGTGTGGGCCATGGGTAATGCGTACTGTGGACAGACACGCGGCTTAGAGATGACACGACAGCACCCAAACGATGAAGCTGCTTGGAAGATGCCATACTTCGAAATGCAAACAAACAAACCGCCAAATCAAATCTTCCATCAATTGCAGAATCAACAACCTCACATGCATGGTGCCCCCATTGATCCAGAATCATATTGCCAAATGACCCCACCCCCTTGAATTCCTCGCCAGGTCTGGACCACATCAATGTGGAAAGCATCCATAAACCTACTTGGAGGGTCATGAGACTTAGTAAGTAAGGTTATATGTAACTCAATTGGGGCTATTAGTAGTTATAAGTAGAGTTACCTGAATTATAACCCTAGTTACTAAGTTCCATGATCCTTTAAGTACAAGGCATTGACCTCCAAACCGCGATTAGCAAGCGATCGCTTGCACCAGGGCTTCCGGTTAGGGCTCAACTTAGGGGCCTTAATCGTTAAAACGGTGCTTAGGAGTATATTCTAGTAGGAGTCAATGGAGCCCTTAGGAATAATATTGGGAAAATCGAGGTAAGCGGCGTTTAGGAGTATATTACAGTATGACTGAATGATAAGGAGCCCTTAGAAGAATCTTGGGGAGATCGAGGTTGCTATATGATAGAGTCATAGAGTGTAGGGGCGGCTTGTACGGCTCACCTGTGTGAGGCTGCACTCTTTTCGGAGCCTCGTCAAGCATCAGGGTTCGCGGTTTAGGGTTTAGGGCTTAGGGTAGGGTTTAGGCGCAAGCCTTCGTGACGTACTGTCTGCATGTCGGGGCGTACGTTTCCGCAGCACTAAGCTCCAAACCCGGCAACATAAAGAATAGCTCACAGCAACAATCACACCAATAATAGTGACAATAGTACTAGTCGATTATAATACTCATCACGGTCATAGTAAACATACCGAAACAATGTGCCCTAGATCTCGACACGCTAGGCGGTAAGCCCCAAGCCCTAGCCGCCCCAGCCCTTAACGGCACATGCACCCAAAGCCCTAAACACAAACCCCAAGCCCTGTACGCCAATTTCGGAGCCCTAAACCCCAAACCCTATTAGTCAGCCCTAAACCCTAAAACAAACACCGAAGCTCTAAACTACCCTGAAACCCTAAACCCAAAACCCGTAAACCGTCTTTGTTGGCATTAAACCCCTAAAAAGCACCGAAGGTCTAAACTAAACCGTAAAACCCTAAACCCAAAACCCTCAAACCGGCTTTGTTGGCATTTAGGGGTCCAGCTCTTCTGCTGGCAAAGCAGCAGCACTCCAGCTTCGATAGAGGTCCCTGATCGGTGTAGGGTGTCGGGTCTACGGTTGGTTTAGGGTTTATATTAATAGGGTTCAGGGTTTACATTATTAGGGTTTAGGGTTTATATTATTAGGGTTTAGGGTTTATATTATTAGGGTTTAGGGTTTATATTATTAGGGTTTCGAGTGTATATTATTAGGGTTTAGGGTTTATATTATTAGGGTTTAGGGTTTATATTATTAGGGTTTAGGGTATATATTATTAGGGTGTCGGGTTTACGGTTGGTTTACCTAGACCCTCCATCTACCCTCTATGAGGACCCTAAGTAGCCACTATTTGGGACGTATACCCCTATTTGAGGGTACAAGGAGGGTCCTGGTAGGGTTTAGAAGAGGGGTTGAGGGTTGAGGGGGTCTCCTGCTTTGCGTTTCTCGCGCCTGGGGTTTAGGCTCCAGGGTTACTGCTTGGGCTGCTTTAGGTGTACGATTCGCTTTCAAGATGTTTGGGTGGATGCTTAATGAGGCTTTACGTGGTTTTGGCGTCCCCATCAGGAGGGCATTGGCTTTTCACAATTAGGACGGATATCGGGATTCGGGCATGGTTCGGAGTTGTAAGCTTCGGTTTGAGGGTTTTTGGCTTGTTTGAGGGTTTTGGGCTTACGCCTATTTTCCTGAGTCCTGGAGACCGCATATGTCAACTCGGAATGTCTTCATTTGAGGTGAAGTGCTTTGGAAAACTTGAGGGCTTTGGCGGGCTTCGGGGATTCAGAGTATTGTAGTACCGCTCAGAGGCTCAGGGTTATATGGGTTTAGGGTTATAGGGGTTTATGGATCCCTAGACCCTAAACCCCTCAGGCTTATGGGGTCTATGGGGTTCAGGTTGCAGGGTTTAGGGGTACGTAACTACGGCTTAGGGCTTGCAGGGACTGTGGTGTAGGGTAACAGAAATCTCAATGCCTAGTGAAGCTTCTACACTACCAGCACCCCCTATAGAAAAGCCCTTTGTGCTTTGTAACTTGGTAAGTGGCTATCAAGGTACAATACGGGGTAGCTGAGGGGTTCTGGGTACATCTGAATCGGGTGTAACTATGAAGCGCTGCCCAACCCTGTAAAAAGGAGCCTGAATGAGACGAGGCTTTTTTGGGCTTGCCTTTCTTCATGAATCGTCTTAATCTCCAACATTACATAGCACGCCCAAGCACCTTAGGTTTAGGGTTTAGGCTTCCGGGTCTTCGGATTGAGTGTCACCTCAAAACTGAAGCCCGAAAGCCTAAAACGAAAAGAGCCGCCTGAGAGCAACATGCAGCTTTGCATTCTGCAAGTCCTGGCAGCCCACTGAGCGGTTAGGGCTTCGATCCATTGAGGGTTGGGGGGCTGTGGATTCGGGTGTGTCAATGAAGCCAGGCTATATAAACTTAGGCTTCGAAACTTACCGGCATAAGGTTTAGCATCCCACCCCAAGGCGAAATCATGAATGCTAACGGGTAACATTAATATAGGGGCCTGTTTCATTAAAACAAGGTTTTGGGGCCCATCATACTATAAGTATAACAAGGACCCCCAAACTAGTATAGTTAAGTATTAATTAAGGCCCCGATATCACACCGTGAATCAAAGCCCTAAACCCTAAAACCCTAAACCTAACCTCAAGCCCTCGGCCGCCAAGGGGAGGCAGAGCCCATGCCTGAAACCCAAAGTCTCTCGCTATACTACGGTTTAGTAGGGCGGGTCCATGTACCCAATTTAAGTAGTAGAGTTTCAGGGTTTAGGGTCTAGGGCCCTAAGGGTCCATGTACTCAATTTAAGTAGTATAGTTTCAGGGTTTAGGGTTTAGGGTTTAGGGCTTAGGGTCAAGGGCTTCATTTTCCCTAAGGGTCCATGTGCTCAAATAGTATATACATTGGCCTTAAAGTACTCCCTATCTAGGTATGTTGGGCCTAAACTATTTGGGTACATGGACCCTGAGGGTTCATGGGTTTAGGAATCAGGGCTGTAGGGTTAACGGTATAGGGTTTAGGGTTTAGGGGTTTAGGGTTTAGGAGTATAGGGGGAACTACCCCATGATTGGGCAATACCCGACCTCAACCCCAAATCGTCTCAGCTCTCCACAGCCACTCACATAGCTGCTCGTCAGTTCATATAGTCTATAAGATACCCATCTGATGTTATCCAGTAACCTAGTAACATTGAGGCAACTGGAGCCTTGGCGTAAGCTCTAAAACACCCGACAGCTTCGAACTTCTGCTGGGTATCTGACAGCTTTTTGGCTGGCGATGAGCCTGAAGGGTAGCATCTACCGGGGTGAGGGTTTGGGGTTCAGGGTTCGTTTAGCGCCGCAGAGCAAGGTCTATGAATGCAACTCCGTACGCATGTACTGCTCTAGTGTTGGATTCACAGGATTGTCTGGATAAGACACATAGGGTGGACCGAAGGACTGTATGGCTCCACACACGTAGGGAAGGACTTGGGACTTTCTCGTCAGCGAGGTGTGCCAGTGTAGCAGCCCTGAAAACAAACACCCCTGTTCAGAAAGCCTGCCGGTTTCGAAAAAGGAATTCTTTTTCAACTGTTTACAGTAAAAGCCAGAAAGTTGGAATATGACTATCTTAAACCCTTTATGGTAAATTATAGGGTATCCTACCCTGAAACCATATTCCCACTTTCTGGAGTTCCCTTTACTTTCGGTTAAACTTGCACACGCTGACTCTAAAATCGGTCTTCGGGCTGCCGGCCGGCTGCGTGACAGGCCCGTTAATTAGAGGCATACTACGGTGTAGTAGATAGAAATGGGCTACAAAGAAAGGCAACTCAAAGAAAGGCAACTAGGTAGAGACACAGAACAGTTCTGATACTGCAGTTTCGGAATGTCTACAGTCGCTGTCAGTCACTCGTATAATCTGTTATGCAGCCACTCAAGACTTACAATTTGTTAGCTGCAGCACTCACAGGATCAACGGTTCCTGCACGCCCAGTTTCAGTTCTGATGCCAGTGCTTTGGGCCAATACTCATCTTGTCACGTAAGATTCTGCGGGTCCAGAAATCCCCGTAGTAATTAGTCACGAGCGACAAGTCAACATCACAAGAAGAAGGGGGTGGGTATGTCTGTTGCACCAGACGTGCACAGGGATGGTGGAGGAATGGCTTACTTCAACATTCATATTAAGTGTTCCACGACATGGACACTTACACTGACCGCAAAACAGCGCGACCAGAAAGCTGAACCCAAGCAAGGGTTCAGGTTTCGGGGCTTCGGGTTCCTATGTTCCGGTGCAACCCCCGAACAAGCTCCACCTCCAGAAGCCCGGATTTGCCCAGCATCTGATGTTGATGACGGCTTCCCAAATAAAAAAGGGCTTAGGATCTCTTCGGGTTTCCGGCTCAGCTTTGACGGTTTGGGGTCTACGGGTCTTCAGTGCTTTGGGTTTGAGACCGTAAAGCTTCGCAAGCAGAAAGCCCCTGCAGAACTGTTGGTGATATTGATCCTGCATTACCTGAAGGATCCTAAACTATTGGAATTACAGTATATACTCCTTCTTACAAATGGGTAATGCAGGATGTATATCAGAAACAAAAGAACCAGGAAACCGTCTCCCACAACTCTCTTCACTGTGCTGGGCCCACGGCTCAGTGATCTTTGCCTGAGCCTGCCATGCCCCAGAGAGGAAGAATGACTTTAGGGTTAGGGTTTAGGGTTAAGACTTCATGGCTAGTGAAAATGGATCACGAGGACATTCTTCCTGCTGCCGAACCCTCGACCCCAAAAGTTAAAGCCAAAACCCTCAGCCCAATTCCCAAAACCTCCAACTTTCAGCCCTAACTACCCCCCAACGGAAGCTCAGAATCCTGAACTATGACACCCTGGTCTTACCCTAGGTCTGAGGGCCCAGCCTCGTCCCGGGACTCCTCTGCACGACGCCGTTCCTGCAAGAAGCAGTCAAGTGTTCTTGTTGCTGCTGTCGCCTCGAACCCTAAACCCTAAAACCCATCGTAAACCCACAAGGCCGAAACCCCTAAACCCCTAAATGCTGAAACCCTGAAGCCGTTAACCTAAACGCTCGACACCCTCTAAGTCAACACAAGCTGGCCGCACGTTCGGAAAAGCTTCGAACTCCGTCCAGGTTTTAGGGTTCAGGTTTGGGGTTTCAGTGTTCGCGGGTCAGGATCCGAATGCCTTAGTCTAGTGCCCTTAATAATTAGGCTAGGGTTGAGTTGCACTGAGTATGGGGCCTTGGGTCTTGGGTCTCGGAACTGGGCTTTGTGCTTCCCGATCGCCCTCAGCTTGCTTAGCTTCAGGACAACTTAGCGCCCAAAGGGGAAAACCTCAAAGCGCAACCTGTTCTAGAACTGTTATAGGCTGTTTACAACCCTTAAAGGAACTCTCATATAAATGAGCCCTACATCGCTATGGCTTCTATTCGTATCTTCGGGCGACATTTCCATATGATTCAAACCACCTCGTCGTCCTAGCTTATAGTTTGTGTCTGATTTGGGGAATGGGGTGACGACTATTGGCATTGCTACTCTATCTCTCTTTAGTAAGTATATATATATATATACACACATACACACACGAACAACAATACTTGTATGTATAGCAATAATTTTTGGTATTAGTATTAGTATTACTATTACTTTTATTAGTAATGGTAGAAGTAGCAATAGTATTCTTGTCGTTGCTATTGCTACTATCATTCTGAATATTGTTACTTGTATTTCAGAAATACATTAGAATCTATTGGTATTTCGAAGCTCTGAAACACCCCGCTGAAAAGCATCGACAACCCGAAACACGGAACGCACACACGTCATCGTAAGCCAGGAGCCATAATAGGACCCCAAAAAAGCACATAAGCAAAACTTAGGATAGGGATATCCCATATAAAGCCCCTTATAATGAACTATAAAATGTTTCTAACTGTGTGCCTTTTGGGTCCCTAACATAAACCCTCGAACCTTCATGTTGAAACCCTAAACTCCAATGTGGATGCATGGTGCATGGATCATTGCGACCCTCACAAACCCATGAATCAACTCGTAAAAGGAGCACTCAAGTCCTCTCGGAGCTGTCTTTGAGATTGGACGCCTGTCAAACAATGCACTTGTTCACAGGCACGGCCCTGTCGAAAAAGGTTATTTCCTCGGCTTCTACGACCATCATTTACATGTAGCAGCAAATAAAGATGTCTGCCTGTATGTATACATGCATGCACGTATGTATGTAGGCAGGTAAGAGGTAGGCAGACAGGTAGGTCGGTCGGTCGATAGGTATATGGGCACGTGGGCAAGTAGGTAGGTAGATAGGCAGACCTGGATGTATGTATATCGGTTTGTTTGTACGTATTGTATGTACGTAGCACAAGCAATAGTGTGCCGATCTGCAAGCCTAAATAAACAAGGTGCAAGAGAAACTTTTCACGCCCGGATCGTATCGTCGCGTCGAGTGGTCGTGTGCACTGACTCCTCCTCGGCGATGCCACGTCTCCCAGTGCAGAGCTCGTCAGTTTGCTCGTGTCCCACCCGTCAGCCATCTGCGAAGCTTCTTCTCCTGCTTATCCTGGTCTCGGGGTGCACTGACACGTGTGCTTCAAAGGTGGCGGCCCCAATCACGGCATGATAACAACTTAAGCACACCACTGCCAAAACATAACAACAAACCAATCACATGAAGACCAGTCCATTACAAACGATGACTACGACAACAACCATGCGCACGGTCAGGAACGCGTGACGGCAAAGAAGAAATCGCCTGCATCCTGGAGCACTGCCTGAATATCTGGGCTCCTGTGAAAGCATTTAATTCAAGTTAACACAATAAGGACCTACAGCAAAAATGGTTTCGTCATTGTTATGGTGGCTGAAGTTAAGGTCCTTAACAAGAACCCCAAAATTCAAGTTGTTTCTATCTGCTCTTGAGAGAGTCCCAATCCGGAACCTGAACCCAGAAGCCCGAACATCTACAACCTCTGCATGTTTCAGGTGTTTGGGTGCACGCATTAGGTTGTGCTTACAGTCTCCGCCCTCTCTACAACAACAGCCAAAACCTGAAAACTTCGACAGTCCAATCACTAGCCCAAGCCCTTGAACCAACAAACGCCTACAGTAAACCCTAAACTTAAATTAAACCCTTAAACCCTAAAACCCTCTAGACTGAAGCTCGGAATGCTGCAACCGACATCTGGCAGCTGTAGAGCAAAACCCGAACCGAAAGAAGCGTACATTAAATTCATTAAGCATTCTTCTGATTTGTTGTTTTAGGTTTTGGGGCTTGGGATTTAGGTTCAAGGCTTTCGAATCCCTAAATCGGATCGAAGGCCCCGGAATCCCTGAATCCGAAACCCCTCCCACCCGGAGATGCTTGGAGGTTCATGGGTAGATAAGTCGGGTTAGGAGTAGGATAACTATGGTTATAACCTATATAAAGGGACTTATCACCCTAAACCCTAAACAACTTAAACCGTTAGAAACCTGAGACCCTTCATACACCGACACAAGGCGAAGGCCCGATGCCTTCATCCACGACGCTCTGCATCTGGCGTGGGGGTATTAAAGGTGGTGGTCGTAGATCTGAGGAGTAGCCCTATATAAGGGTCCATGTACCCAAATAGTATATACTTTGGGCCCAATGTACCCATATAGGGAGTACTTTAAGGCCAATGTATCTACTATATAGGCACATGGACCCTTAGGGTAGGATATCAGGCCTCTGTTCGGATGGAAAGTTTAGAGTTTTAGGATGTATAGCAGTGATGCCAGGCTTCACGGTGAGCCCATTTTCCGCTGACTTCCTAGAACCCTACATTGCAAGCACCCGTCTCGGGTACGTGGTTTGTGCCCACAATCCTGCAGCCCTGAACCCTAAAACCCAATGGCTTGGCTTCGAGCTTACCGATGTCCCGGAAGCACCCATAGCAAAGGTATACGGAAGTTCTTGCTGCCCATGTCTGCCGGTTACAGGTTACACCATAGAGATTATGCGACCTCGTGTTCGGGCTTGACCGACGTTGCTAGCCGTATGTTTAAACTAAAACAGTACCGTTCGACATGCCAAAACCTCAGACCAGTCTTCATGCAGCAAAGCAAAACAGAACCCGAGATTCATCACAGTCTGGTCCGGGTCTTGCTGAGGCCCTGGTCCTAGGCCTTCAACTCGAAACTTGACAGAACCAGAAACCCAAACACCCGAGGGCCGAAGTTCCTTGAATACCCCTGCTGAGCACAACCCCGCCGAAGACCTACCCTGATGGTCCATGTACCAAAATAGTGTATACTTTGGCCTTCAAGCAATCCCTAGATAGGTACTTTGGGGCCCAAGTATATACCATTTGGGTACATGGGTACATGGACCCACACAACAACTCAGATGCATCTCTTACAGAACCGGAAAAACCTTGCCAAGGCCGAACAACCCCCATGATTGTATGATACAGCAAACAATAAGCCTTGCCTTAAACAACCCCATTCCCCACAAAGACCTTGTAGAACCCTTGCGAAACCCTGTCAAGCCTTCACAAGACAGTTATACATCCCTATCAGACACTTGTAAACCCTTACAAACACAACACCGGCATGTAAAGAGCTGAAATCAAAAACCCTTAATCCTACCCTAAACCCGACCCCTTGCACCTTCTGCAGCTGCTGCGCGAAGTCTTCTGCTTGCATGCGGAAGACCTTTCTGGGTCCAGGGCTTTACGGCTTGGGGCTTCGGTTAAGGAGTTGAGGGCTTGGAGTTTAGGGCTTGTGGGTTTTGGGGCATCGGTTTAGGGTTATTGGGGTTTATATTCGGACTTGGGTTTGGAGCTTCGGTCGGGGGTTCAGGGTTCAGGGCTTGCGGTTTGGGGGTTAGGGTTTGGGGCATCTTGCAGAAACGGTGAACCACAGGTTCGGGAGTTTGGATTGAACTGCTTATAGCGTCAATTGTTGAGGCTCAGTTTCCAGGATTCCGTTTTTAGAGCCCAATGCTTCGATTTCGGACTGAAGTGCTGATTACGCTTCTAGGCCTAAGAGTAACCTAGGAATAAAAAGGGTGCCCTTTTTGGGTTAAAGAGGGTTATAAGAGAACCTAAACCCTAAAAAAAGGGGATAAGGGCCTACTCTGGGTCCTAGGCTTTGGGTTTACGGTGCAGGGTTTAGGGTCTGGGGTGTGGGGCTTTCGGACTACTCAGGTTACAGGTCTGGGGGCTAAGACGTCGGGCCCGAAACAACCCTAAACCGACTAAATCCTCAACCCGACACCCGATATCCAAAAACCCTGAAATCCCTAAACTCTACTACCCCAAGAGCCCCTGAACACCGGACCATAAACGCCCCAGAAGGAGCTTATCAAGGAACATGTAGGGTTTCTGGCTTATCCTTGGAGTGGGGATAGCCAGCCAGCGACAAGACAGAACGAAAACCTCACAAAGAAACGGAACCTTAACGGTTTAAGGTTCCTGGGTTAGTATGGAAGACGCTTGAAGACTTAGGGTCTAGGGCGGAAAGGAGGGAATGACCGTCCAAGGGTTTCAGGTGTACGCGGTCTCAGGTTTCGGCAAACCCCTACGGGTCCATGTACCTAAGTAGTACATACTTTGGACTTAAAGTAGTCCAAAGATAGGTACTTTGGGGCCGAAGTACATATTATTTGGGTACATGGACCTAGGGAACTTGAACAACGAAAACGCTAACAAACCAAGGTTCAAAGTCGAGCGAAATCCCGCGCCTCTCGCTGCCGTGCATCGCACAAGGCTCGCTTCCTCAGACACTCTGATTCCGAGCGCGCTTTGAGAGCATACGTTCCTATATAGTATACTATATATTACTGTACCATAGAAATATGATGACTGCAGTACAGTACAGTGTATATGTATATACATAATAGCATTTCCTAGCAGGTGGAACCTGTTGCCGCTCCATTAACAAGCAGGTCGAACATTACCTTCTGTCGCTTTGCCTGTTCTTCAAGGTACGGAAAATCCTTGTACAACCAACACAGGTTAAAGTCATCTAGTGACAAATCCCCTGAACCCAAAGACTAATTACTAAACCCTATAGACTCCAAAGTGAAAGTCCCAAGCACTAGACTGGTATGGATGTATATACACATGTGCATACATAAATACAAACAAACATACATACATACATACGTGTAAAAGTACACACATGTAGTGAATATACATATATATAATTATATATATATACACACACACGTATATCATTCATATACATATCTATATAAGAATATGTGTATGTGTATATATATATATGTACAGCAATGTACGTATATATATATATATATATATATATACTGTTGATAAGATAGGTAGATGGATAGATAGATATTATGCAACAGCCCTATTGAGAGAAGTTCGCCTGAGTCCCCAGCTCAGCACGGAATTCAGCCTTCCGGCGCACGGCTTGAGGCTTGCGTCTAATTCGCGGTCTGGGATAAATGTAGGAGATCCGGTAACTCACCGTTTTAGGGTATCTTCTGCTAAAATTATGATAAGGAGCCCGTGTAACTGGTTGGATATGCCCAAGGCTCTCTTCGGTATCTTGTGAATGATGGCTAGGGATTTGGGGTTTCGGGTTTTCGCAGAAGCCCGATAGACCTACTTCACCGGATGCCGAAGCCCAAAACCCCATGCATGACAGAGCCTTGAACAGGTTTCCGCCGAAAACACATGAACAAGTTCGCGGTCTCGGGGTTTCGTTCACGGTTTAGGGCCTAAGACTCCAGGACGAGCTCTATGAGCAAGGCATCTGAAGGAACCCTGCAGGGGAGCAGCAAAGCTGACCTCGCAGTCGGAGGTATTGCCCGTAGCAGCTGCCGAAGTTGATTTCAGGGTTTAGGGTTGGGACCCTAAACCCTAAGCCCTAAAGTACGTAGCGACTGTGTTGCAAGGGCACAAGCCCAAAACGTGCAGAAGATTGGCAGCACGCCTTGATAAAAGCACCTCCCATCAAGGATGTCCCAGTTACTTACGATGCCTTGTCAAGATCTAACCGGACTGTCATGCTTCGATGAGTGCTTTGGCTGGAGCTACATCGGTGAAGACCGGAAGTCAGCCCAGCAGCAACCAGCGTGATTTTGTGTACTGATTTCTGCTGGCTGGCCGCCTCAGTCAGTTCTTTTTATTGACGCTGCAGCTGATGGCTTTACAGCTGGAGGTGGGTGTGTTCTTGCTGGAGGCGGTTGTGCTATGCTCAACAGCCAACAAAATCTAATTAAGCTCAGGTATGGTACCACGTACAGGTACTGTGGCACTTGAAAAGGCCCGCACTGGCTCGAACATGCGTCCAAGCATAACTGCAAGGGCCCGCAGTGGAGTCCGCAGCCTCATTCTGATCCCGAAAACCCCGCCCCACAAATAACAACCACATACCTAAATCCAAATTTGACTATATAACTACCGGAAACCTCCAAAAAAACACAATACTACATACCTAAGACCTTAAAAACCTAAGCACCGAAAACCATAACAACAATAAAAACACAAAAGACACCGTAAATAACGTAAACAAAACACATACACAAATACACAAAAACACAGAAAGTAAAACACAAAAACACACACACACAGAGAAAACCAACAACAAAGATTCATGTGGTCTGCTCCGGCCTTCTCGGCATCGAACCGCTTGATGTCCTGAGCATCGAAGCGAATTATAAAAAAAAACACAGAAAACATGGCTTAGGGTTTACTTGGAGGTTCATGGGTAATGGGTAGTCATAAGTGGTGCTATAAGTCCCCTAATATAGGTTATTGCCATAGTTACCCAACTACCCATGAACCTCCGAGTCGGGATAGAGCAGCAAGGTCATACGAACCCACCCACACGCACAGACGCACACACCCACATATACATGTAAATGTTGTCTGTCTATGCATGCATGTGTGCATGTATATATACATATATATATACACACACATGCAGATATGAAAAGTAACGTCAGAACACAGTCCAGCCATGTAGATAGATAGATGAGAGAGGCGCCTCTAGGGTCTATTTTACGCTCTATTCTTTTCTGTATGACTGCTATTATTTGAAATAATTGAAATAATTGAAATCAGCAGAGTTGATTTCAATTATTTCAATTATTTAAATCCGCCAAAGGGCCCAAATAATTGAAATAATTGAAATCGATGGCTGTTCTGGGCCAAGCCACGAATCCCACCGATTTGAATTATTGAAAGTTGAAATAATTGAAATCCGGCTGATTTCAATTATTTCAATTATTTAAATCCGCCAAAGGGCCCAAATAATTGAAATAATTGAAATAATTGAAATCCCCCCCATTTCAATTATTTCAATTAATTCAACTATTCAAATCCCTGGTTTTGGTGGCTTGGGCCCATCGGACGTTCGGATTTCAATTATTTCAATTAGTTAAATCCGCCAAAGGGCCCGAATAATTGAAATAATTGAAATCCCCCCATTTCAATTATTTCAATTATTCAAATCCCTGGTTTTGGTGGCTTGGGCCCATCGAACCTTCGGATTTCATTTATTTCAATTATTTAAATCCGCCAAAGGGCCCAAATAATTGAAATAATTGAAAAAGTTGAAATAATTGAAATCGATGGCTGTTCTGGGCCAAGCCACGAATCCCACCGACTTGAATTATTGAAATAATTGAAATAATTGAAATCCGGCTGATTTCAATTATTTCAATTATTTAAATCCGCCAAAGGGCCCAAATAATTGAAATAATTGAAATCCCCCCCATTTCAAATATTTCAATTATTTCAATTATTCAAATCCCTGGTTTTGGTGGCTTGGGCCCATCGAACCTTCGGATTTCAATTATTTCAATTAGTTAAATCCGCCAAAGGGCCCAAATAATTGAAATACTTGAAATCGATGGCTGTTCTGGGCCAAGCCACGAATCCCACCGATTTGAATTATTGAAATAATTGAAATAATTGAAATCCGGCTGATTTCAATTATTTCAATTATTTAAATCCGCCAAAGGGCCCAAATAATTGAAATAATTGAAATAATTGAAATCCACCCCATTTCAATTATTTCAATTATTTCAATTATTCAAATCCCTGGTTTTGGTGGCTTGGGCCCATCGAACCTTCGGATTTCAATTATTTCAATTATTTAAATCCGCCAAAGGGCCCGAATAATTAAAATAATTGAAAAAATTGAAATCGGCCCCATTTCAATTATTTCAATTATTGAAATAATTGAAATCCTAGGGTTCTGTGGATGGAGCCCACGGGACCCCCCCATTACTATCATCTGCTCCACCCCCCTCCCCCCATACCTCACGGTCTAGGGCCAACCCCCCCCCCCCCACCCCCCACCCCTCCCTCCCCTCCCTAACCTTGGCCCCTTACCCCGCCCTGCCCCCGCCCTCTTCAGCTAGGTTTTTGAATGGACCCCCCAATGTTCAGCTAGGTTTTCGAATGGACCCCCCAATGTTCAGCTAGGTTTTCGAATGGGCAGGCTGGGCCGCTGGCTGGGACCAGTGTTCAGCTAGGTTTTCGAATGGGTTTAGGGCCTAGGGTTTGGGGTTTAGGCTATTGTGTTTAGGGCCTAGGGTTTGAGCGTTAGGGTTTAGGGCCTAGGGTTTGGGCTTTAGGGTTTAGGGCCTAGGGTTTAGGCTTTAAAGTTTATGGCCTAGGGTGTGGGCTTTAGGGCTTAGGGCCTAGGGTTTAGGGCCTAGGGTTTGCGCTATAGGGTTTAGGGCCTAGGGTTTGGGCTCTAGGGTTCAGGGTTTAGGGACACATTTCAGGCCGGAAATGTGTCATCTTTTCCGCCTTACCGAAAGAAGCATGACACATTTCAGGCCGGAAATGTGTCATCGTTTCCGCCTTACAGAAAGCAGCATGACACATTTCAGGCCGGAAATGTGTCATCTTTTCCGCCTTACAGAAAGAAGCATGACACATTTCAGGCCGGAAATGTGTCATCGTTTCCGCCTTACAGAAAGCAGCATGACACATTTCAGGCCGGAAATGTGTCATCTTTTCCGCCTTACAGAAGGAAGCATGACACATTTCAGGCCGGAAATGTGTCATCGTTTCCGCCTTACAGAAAGAAGCAGCATGACACATTTCAGGCCGGAAATGTGTCATCTTTTCCGCCTTACAGAAAGAAGCATGACACATTTCAGGCCGGAAATGTGTCATCTTTTCCGCCTTACAGAAAGCAGCATGACACATTTCAGGCCGGAAATGTGTCATCTTTTCCGCCTTACAGAAAGAAGCATGACACATTTCAGGCCGGAAATGTGTCATCTTTTCCGCCTTACAGAAGGAAGCATGACACATTTCAGGCCGGAAATGTGTCATCTTTTCCGCCTTACAGAAGGAAGCATGACACATTTCAGGCCGGAAATGTGTCATCTTTTCCGCCTTACAGAAAGAAGCATGACACATTTCAGGCCGGAAATGTGTCATCTTTCCGCCTTACAGAAAGAAGCATGACACATTTCAGGCCGGAAATGTGTCATCTTTTCCGCCTTTCAGAAAGAAGCATGACACATTTCAGGCCTCCCCCTGTTCCCTTGCCCCCTCTCCTACCATCCCTGCCTTCCCCACCTCCTCACCTTTCCCTCCCCTTTGCCATTTGCCCCCTGCCCCCTGCCATCTCCATCATATCCATCACCCCCATCATCTTCTTCATCTCCATCATCTCCATCATCTCCATCATCTCCATCATCTTCATCATCTCCATCATCTCCGTCATCTCCATCATCTTCATCATCTTCATCATCTCCATTATCTTCATCATCTTCATCATTTGCATCATCTTCATCATCTTCATCATCTTCGTTGCCGGTTTCATTGGTTTTAATACCGCTCCCTCTATTCTTAAAGGTAATTTCATAGGTATTGTACGAACCATAATACAATCGATTTATCTTAACTACTATATCAAGAATAGCTTACCACATCGCATCTACATACTTTGTAACCGGGCTTACTATAAAGGCCCCATATGAGGGATCCATAATGGGTTTCTAGAAAGTCTCTCTGTAAGGGATCTATAGTTTTTTATATAATGGGTTTTATATAAGGTCTCTACATAGAGGATCTATAAGATTTCTATAAGCAATCTGTAAGGGTTTTCCAGAAGGGCTCCATACGAGGGATCTATACAGGGCTTCCATGTGGTTTCTACAAAGGGTAAGGAATATATAGCAGTTGTCTATGAAAGCTCCATGTAAGGGATCTTGTAAAGTTTTCTACAAAGAACTCCATTTGTTGATCTATACGGGGTTTCTATAAGTTCTCTATATAGGGGATCTATAAAGTTTCTATACGAATCTATAAAGGCTGTCTATGAGGGCTCCATACAAGGGATCTGTGAAGGGATCTATAGGGGTTCTTCATGGGAATGTATACCTTCGATACGGATAATTGCGCCTTTGTTAAGATCGTGAAGACTATTAACTACGTGATATCCTTCTTGGCTAATGCTGTGATCACATCAGATCTGATATGTACAGAGATACATTGGAATGCACATGGGGAAACAAACTGACACATTACAGGCCTTCTAATGTGTCATTATTCCTATTGAAACCTTAAAGGCAAGGAACTTATACACTGTAGGGCATCTGTATATTGGAAGGCCTTTGGGTAGTATAAATTGACGCATTACAGGCCCTCTAATGTGTCACTCCACTCCCTCCTATGGAACCTCTATTGCAATGGAACTTTTCCACTGGAAAACCCCTGGACATAATACACTGACACACTGCAGGCCCTATAATGTGTCGCTCCACCTATCCTATTGAAACCCTACTGATAAGAAATTGATACATCGGAAAGCACTTTTTATGGACATAACAAACTGGCACATTAAACCCACTATAATGTGTATCTTCACTTCCTGGGTCCTGGACTGGGCAAATTGACATATTACATGCCCTCTAATGTGTCACTCCATTTCTCCTACTGAAACCCTACTAACAAGGAACTTATACACTGTCAGGCCCCTGTGCCTGGGCATATCAAATTGACATATTACAGGCACCCTAATGTGTCACTCCACCCACTCCGATTGACCCTCTACTGACAAGGAACTTATACATTGGAAAGTCCAGGACATAACAGATTGGCACATTACATGCCCTGTAAAGTGTTACATCATGTGATATGGATGTGTCATGCCGTATGTATTCCCATAATTTGTCATATAAACACATCCGATTCATGAGTACCGAACCTGTCAGGTTTTGCATTCTGGCCTGTGCGGAAATTACAAACAAATTTATGCCATATTACAGCGTGCATGCTTATTACGTGATTCTTGGATGGATATGTCGTATGCAATTACTCAAGCGCTGGCAAGTCAACAATAAGTCGAATTGTGAAATATTTGGACAGGACAATTTGTCCATGTTGCCGATATACTGCTGACAGTGCTATGCATATCTCCACGACGATACATCATTCCTGCAAGATGTATGGACTCTATACACTGAAATGTGTCATCACAACGAATGTTTATTCATCGACAGTGTTGGGATCAACACTCGATGTTCTGTTTATATAATACTCGTCTCCCTGAATGTGAGTAATTTGCTATAATTACTTGATAGAAAAATATAGCCTAGTCGATCCGAAACTTTTCAGGTCGTGGCTTTGTAATGTGGGCTGTGCTTATACCTTACATTTTGCTTTCCATTATGTGCTGAAGACAACAAACCGCGGTTATATGGACCCTAAAGGTATCGGGCACATAGATAGATAGATAGATAGACAAACAGATAGATGGCTGGGTAGATCGTTCGATGGACATACGGATCGGTACACAGCCAGATAGGCAGGTAGGTCGACAATTGATGCATCTAGGCAGACAGATAGACAGATGGGCAAATATGTAGATAGACCGGACGAGAGATAGACAGACAGATAAAAGGATTGACCGATCCATCAGTAGATAGACCGAAAGAAAGACAGATACATGGAGAGGTGGAGATCTAGACAGATAAACTAACAGACAGACACATCGATAGATTGATGGTGAGGGAGAGAACGAGACAGACAGAGAGAGACAGAGAGAGAGAGAGAGAAATTGAGTGATTGAGTGAGTGGAACAGTCAGAGAGTGAGAGAGTGAGTGAGAGTGTCTCCATGTATGTGCGTGTGTCTGTGGGCACATGGGCTTCACGTTCTTTGGCGGCTCAAGGATACTTGCAATAATATGGAGTGTGAGGATGATGAGGTGGAATTTGCAGAAGAACTCCTTGAAAACGATGCTTAAAGGAACCCTACAAACCCTAAGCCCTAAATCCCTAAACCCTACAAGCCCTAAACCCTATAATAATTCCTAAACCCCTACAACCGAAGGTCCTGGACAAGCAGATCGCGCTCGGCGTGGAGCTCGCTGATCTGCTTGGCGAGCCTTGCATTGGATCATTTCCGGCTTCCTTCAAGGGCAGGTTTGAGGGCCTGGGCCCTGAGAAACGGAGCTTCCTAAGGATTACCTTAACCCTGAATAACCTACCTTTTTAGGGTTCCCTATTATGATTTCCTCATGTAAGTCCTCAAAAAGGTAGGTTCTGCAGGTTAAGGTACTCCAACGGAAAAAAACCTCACAATAAAATAACAAAAAATAACATCTTGACGCCACTGAAACGCTCAACGCATGCAACCGAAGAAACTGCGGGGGCTTAGGCCTTAGGGAGACTTTTTGGTTTAGGCTTTCCGGACTTGAAGGATTCGCTTTACGGAGGCCTAAGGCGTACGAACTTAGGGTTCAGGGTTTAGGGTTAAGAAGCTAGAATTCCGGGTCTGGAGTTTACATTTGAGGGTCAGCACTCCAGGTAGACGCGGACATGGAGACTGAGACACAAAAATTAGTGATAAGTAGTAATTAATATTTATAACAACCCTAATTTGTTTCATGTGTTCAGACTTACGACCCCGCGTGCAAGCTGCCCATCAAGCTCATGAATGACTCCCTCGATCCTGTTTGACTTAGCAGCCCGAGCCACCCAATTGCTCTGCAAAGCTTAGCTTTCTCTTTGATTTGGGCTTTGAGGCTTTGGGGCTTTGGGGGTAGAGCCAGCAGGGTCTAACCACTGCATTCTGGTGCAGAGCTTTAGGGTTTGCGGTTCGGGTCTCTGGACTCCAGATCTTGTGCTACAACCCCAGCCGAAACAGAACGGACGACATTCAAAAGCACACCCAGCACACAGCATACTGCTTTAGGCTGTAGGGCATTGGGCTTCGGGCATAGAGTCTCTTCAATTGGGTCGAAAGTGCCTCTCTCCTGGCCCTTTTGCACGGCAGGAGACTTGTCCAAACCATTGCAGCATCTGATATATTTCCGGCTCCTACGCTGGACCCTACACCGAGTGTCACCGTAATTCTCACAGCCTTAAGCCCAAAGGCAACAGTTCTGAAGCCTTCTAGGAACCTGTTTTAACGGAGCCCTTTACACACGATCCTTCTTTGTTTAGAATTATTTGGCTATTACTTACTGATGTTAATACTATGTATGCCTATGACTATGACCCCCGACTATTGCTATTTGCTATTTGTTACCATGACGATCAGTACTACCATTAATATTCCTATGGATGTTATTACCCTTGTTACTCATGTTGTTATTATCACTATCACCAGCATTGCTCCTATTGTGGTTGATATTACTGTCAGTGTTTATTATTAGCCCTACGATTACGATTACCGGTAAACCATACCCTAGGGACCAAAATAGCCTAAAAGCCTTAATTATATAGCATGGTCTTTGGGCCCAAAAGCCTTAATATATAAGTCTTTTAAAGCCCCAAACCCCATAGATCCCTTTAAAGGACCCCGTGTAGATCCCTTTAAAGGAACCCTATATGAGTCCTTAGATCCCTGGGGACACATCCCCGAGCGTCCCGGCTGGTCGCGCTTTTGCCGCCGGTCCAACGCCTCGGCCTCGAGGTCCGACCGAGCCTCTCAAGGAACTTTCGGACGGGCACGGGGCGGTGGGGGAAGGAAGGGGGGGGGGGGGCAAGGCTTTTGTTTACAATTTTGCCGCCTGCAAAGGGTTTTATAAGGGTTTACAGTTTAGGCGGGGTATAACTTGTGTTCTAAATTTTTCCGCCTGCAGAGGGTTAATTAAGGGTTTACAGTTTCGGGTTTAGGATATGTGGTTTAGGGTTTGGGGTTTCGGGTGTAGGCTTGCAAGTTTAGAGTTCAAGGTTTTCCAGTGGTCCTTCCGCGGCGGTTCCTGCACTCGTGCTTTTGGGTGATGGAAAACAGGGCTGAAGGAATGCTGCAGACTTCAAAACCTTATAGGGTTTAGGTTCCATAACATCTGTACCCAGACTATGTGGTTCCCTGACAAAGAAAGCCTAAACCCTCAACCGCAACTCTACACCCCCATAACCTCAAACCAACAAATCCTCAACCTCGTAAGCTAAATGGGGACTGGCTTCTAGCCCAAACCCTATCCCAATCATTAATGCCCCTATGCTAAAACCTAGAACAGAAATCCTCATACAACCCTACCCTAAACCCTAAAGCCTAAACCCTAGACCCGAAACCCTAGACCCTATATACCCCAAACCCTACTCTCCCAACCGCCTGCTTAAGGACAATCTCCTGCTGCCTCACGGCCTGAAGGCGCACCGGGGGCTTCTTGTAACCCCAGGCTTGACGAAAGCCACGTGTGTGTGTGTGTGTGTGTGCCTTTTGAAGGGCAATATTCTTATTTAATTGGCTCTATAAAACTTTCTCATTTTCGAAGACTACGATATCTTTTGGCACTACGATATCTTCTTCAGGCGACTTTAGGAAAAAGCATCCTACTCTGTGGGGTCTGCGCCGAAATCTGTAAAGTCAGCTCTCACGGCGCTTATCTAACCAACTCCTTGACCTTCAAAGGGATGGAGGGCTTGGGGGTTCATCTTCGTTAGGTTTGGGACCTGTGGCTCTTGAGAACATTGGTAGCTTCAGGTGCAGACTTACGGTTTAGCGATTAGGGATTACAGTAGGGTTTAAGGAACTTGAGTTTACAGCGTACATGAAGCAGGCTTAGCGTTTCGGAATGAGTGCTGGCACGAGACCCACAAGGCAAGTTTATCGTTTATCCTGGAAACCCTGAACCTAAATCCTTAACCTCAATAATTTAAGTAAGCAATGCTAAACCGAAGCTCTAGTAAACTATAGACCGTAAGCCCGAAAAGCATAATGGCATTGAAGCCCGCAGTCCAAAATCCTCAAGCCGAAATTCTGAACCTCAAAACCTCACCTCCCCTCCACGACATCCCCAAAACTAAGAAACGCAAGAAACGCAAGTACTACAAGCTAGTACTCCAAAGCCTCAACCCTGAAGCGAGAGTAAATTCAAGCAGGAATTCGACAGACTCAGGACTTACGCTAGGCCGCCCGCGAAACAAGAACAGTGTTGAGGTAGATACGGTTCAAGGCTTCGGAATTGTGCTTTCGGGTTGAAGGATACCTATCGTAGGGTTTCATGTTTTAGGGTTTTTACAGCTTTACAGAGTCCAGGGTGTTGCAAGGTTCAGGGAAGGGGGTTGTCATAGTCATAGGGCTCAGTGCTTGAGATTTTGTCTGTGGAGTTAGTTTAGGGTTGATGCCGGATTCAATATGAGGGGCAGAAATACTCGAAGCAGTGTTACAAGCCTCAGCACTGAAATGCAAGCCCAGAGCCCGCTAGCCGCTAAGATTTACCTCAATCCGTTCAGGCACCATGTGCTAAACACCATGTCCGAACGCCTCCAACCCGAAACCCTCAAGCCAACACCCTGAACCCTCAAACCCGAAACCTTGAGCCCTCCCGACTCTACAGGCCGGCAAACCATAAAGTTCAAAAAGGGCAAAGTAAAGACCGAAACCCAGAACATCCAAGTTGTGCACTCTCATCCCCTGCATGGCGGACGAACATGGCACTCAAACATCCAGGTGTATCCACAGACTGAACCCAAACCTGTAGGACCTGTCAGAAACGGGGTTCTGTATTGTTTATGAGGTGATGCACCTGGATTCGGAGCTTAGGGCTTAGGGTTCGGCGGCGACGGCGCACTGGTTATGCCTAGTCGCTGTCAACGCGAAAGGATACGCTGGAGACACCCCAAACCTAAACTCCATACACGGAAGAAGCAAACCCAGTACTTTCCCAAAGCCCTGAGCCCGATACGTTCAAATATCTTAGAACAGCCCCGATTGACCAGTCTTCCCTCCCGGACGAAAACGGACATGAGGTTTCGGCATCTGCAGCATGACAGAACTGGGAGACCTAGGAGATGTATGATTACAGCATAAGCGAATACAAACACATACACATGTCTAGTTGCATGTACATCACTACATACATAGAAAAATCGCCGGACCCCACATCATCCCACATCCCTACGCCTCTTCGCGCTTGTCGATGACGCGGAGCTGAGCAAGGTTCTCCTCCCGCTTCGGACATGGAGGAGAGGCGGCTTTCTTTAAACAGCAGCAGATTCACGGTTATGGGGTCTAGTATTGCCGCGCTTTAGCTTGTTATTGTTCCGAAAATTCTGCGGATTTAGGATGCTACATGCTACCTGTCTACGCAGTTCGAGACTCCCAGACCAGTCGATACATAGGTTTAGGAAAGACGAGCAATGCTTTCAGAAGCTACATACAAATAACATACATGTGAGTGTATGTGTACACTTACATGTGTGCAGTGCTGGTGGTCATACTGGGCATGTTGCCAAGGTCTCATGCATCTCTGAAGCAAGAAGCACAAGCCCTTAACTCAAGAATCGACGATCTGCTGAAGTTCCAGTAGTTGTTGCTAGGCAGCATAAACACATACATGCATATGCAAGCACACACGCACAAAAACACAGAAAAATGCATGCATGCATACATACATACATACATTGATAAGTACATGCATACAGACATGCATACATTGCGAACAGTACGTGCATTACATACAATACATACAGTACATACGTTACATACATGACATGCATACATACGTACTTGCATACATGCGTACATACATACATGCATACATCCAGGCATAACCATGCATTCATACATACATGCATGCACGCATGTATAAGCTTGTTTAGCATGCATGCTTGATTTCATGCATGTATGCATGTATAAATGTACGCATGTACGTATGCATGTATGTATGTACATAATGTAATGTATGTAATGTGTGTTATGCATGTAATGTACGTCATGCATGTAATGTATATGAGGTAACCTATGCCAATGATGCCAAGATCTTATCTGTTCTTGCTTCCTTTCAGACTTGTACAGGAGCATAAGCAGCACATGGGATACCAGATCAAAACTCATTTCTTCAAGCACTTTTGGCATGGCGACCCGAAGTGCAGAGTGTGGAGCTAGAAACGCGACTGGGATCTGACAAGTCTTGCGAGTTCAAGAAACAACTCACGGAACAACGCTGTTGGGGAACCCACTAGGTCTCCACCCATACGCTCCATAGTAGCTCCTTGTTGGGACTACCTTATAGGATTCTATATAAAAACCGCAAAGAGGAACCACTATGGAGCCTCCAGGCAGGCACGAGGTCTTCAAGACTGCTCACGGGCCCAGTGTGGTTTTTTTGTCCGCAGCATCGTCACGCTCGGTCGTTGTGTTACACTCAAGTACTCAAGCACAAGCCCTACAAGCCCTGTGTGCGATGAGCACTCCTACCTACCCTTGAGACACAGAAAGTATCGGTATCCCTCTGCCGTCGAACGAGCAAAAGCTTCTTGCAAGCGCACATGTCGCAGACTCAAAACCTCGCAGCATGCCGCGAGGAGAGGCCATCGCATGCAGCCTGGCAGGTCATGCATGCATGCATGTGGTTCACTCAGGGTTTACAGCCTCAGCAGACAATGAAAGTTTCCCAACAGAAGCTGGCAAACCATCGTGAATTTGGCATGTTGACTCATTGACTTATAGCAAAATTCCAGTACCAGAGAGACCAATTAACTGATGACCACTTCCAAGATCTCAGAAGGTTCCGGTCTCAAAGCAGTCCTTATACTCTAAACCCTCAATCAAATCCTCAGCTACCACCGTTCTCGTGAAGAACAGGTAAGGGATCAAGGTCACCCCGAAACACTAAACCCTTACATCCTTGAGAAGGAAAAACCTAACACAAACGCTAAACCCTAAACTTAGCCCTAGCCTAACATCTTAACACACGCCGTGCCAACTGTATTTTTGCAACCGCTGCTCCTCCGATGAAGATGCCTCTGGTCTTCTGCGTGCATACAGCCGAGCCCAGCCCTTCGTGGCTTCGCTAGATCATCGTGGCCTTTCAAGATGTCAAGGGTTGCTAACAAGCTTCTCTACTGCTTGCACAACATTCTTTTTCGAAGCCGGGTTGCTGCGTTGTTAGGATCTGGCCATTTTATGGTAGTCGCACCTATACCGAAAGCCTGAACCTGCAAGCCGCTGACCAGTTTCAGAGATTGTTTCGGATTCGGCTTCTACCTAAACCACGGTTTAGGGTTTAGGGGTTTAAGGGTTTAGGGGTTTAGGGCTTAGGGTTTAGGCTTCGAACCCCAAAACTGAACCCGAAGTCTTCAAACTCAGAACTCTGCAGATCACAGCTCAAAACCTTAATTTGCCTTAAACGTACAGAAGTTTAAGTACACCATTCCAACTTTATTATGCTTGTTTCAGCGCATGGTCACATACCGTACATACATGTATATGCACATACATACCTTCATACATGCATGCATTTGTGCATGCGTAGGCTGGACACACCTACACACACACACACACACGTACATGCATACCCACACACCTACCTACCTACGTCCATACGTACATAGAGATACGAACACACAGATCCCTGCATTCGTTGATTGGTGCATTCATTCATTCACTCGTTCGTCATTTCATTGATTTAACTCATTCATTAACTCGTTTGTTCGTTTGCACTCCCGGGCGGGCTTATCTCCAGAAGCTTTCCCCCTGGACGGGGGGAGTCCGATGGCCTCTGCCAAGATAACAATGTTCACCGCTGGTGGGCGGTTGCGCACTGGATCTGACTGCATTTTCCCGCGGTAGCTTGTGTGGTTCGTCTCAGACAACCCAGAGCCAGTATAACAATCCAAGATGGGCATGTGAGGCTCGTGCAAATGTCACTAGCCATATCCCATACCTGGGAAGGCAAAGAGCATCCCTCGTTACCAAAGAGACTCGCTATCCTTTTAGACCCTGTGAACCCAGCCGCAGCATAGACCTAATAGCACCAAGTATATCCTGAAGCCATGACTTTCTCCAAACCCCAAGTCAAAACGCCAGCATCAAAATGTAAGTCTGCCGACCCGAGCTGTGTATATGCAGCGTCTTTGAGCGCAGCAAGTCAATGGAAGTTTCCGAAAACAAATGGGCTTACGGTTGTGGGGCGGAGGGGGGGAGGCGTCCGAATGCGAACGTAGACGTGAAAACGGCACCCCAAGTAGATGAGAGGGCAGTAAGGGACTCCCCCGGGATTTGGAAACGGGGTAATTAGCCCGTCTCGTCTAATATTGCCTACATCTACATCTACATACATATGTATAAGTATGTGTATGGATATGTACAAAATATGTATATACAGAATGTGTGTATATATATATATATACATATTTATTTACATATATATATATACATATGTATATATACATATATTCAGTGCATAGCCTTGAGAGCGGTTACCGTGAGTGATGCTACAGCCAGGCGATCAGAGCACAATCAGACTAACAAATGTACATGGCTCAGACTCGCCGCGACGGAAGATCACTTGAAGTAAGTCTCCTGCAAAGCGGCACCAGGGTCATTGTCAATCCTAACTGCTGACCGGGCTGTTTTTGAAGTCCTCTTTGGACACTTGCCTCGTGTGTGTTGCGAAACAACATGTTGCCCTACTGCTCCAATTACCTAATTATCATAAACTCCCCAACATACTAACCTATATCAATGCTATACCAAATCCGAGTACGAAACCTCAAACTGTGTTCTGACCTCTGCGGCCAGCTTTCGATTCACACCACGTAAGAATTTCGTACAAAGAAGGCTTGTGCAGGTATGACTTACACAATATTTGGGGGCCTTAGTAATTAGATCAGGGTTTTGGGGTGTATTATACTATACTTATAACAAGGACCCCCCCCCCAAAAAAATATAGTATAGGAGATTGTTAAGGCTTCCATATGATGACCCATATGGGTGGTTGTCAAAATTATGGTCTCTTTTTGGGCACCGGCAACCACCCATATACAACTCGGGAGCCTCCGGATCAGAGATGCCAAGCACAGCACCCTGAGCCCCCAAGCCTCCCTCACTGAAGTTCCTGTTGACCCGAACCCAAGCCCAACACGGTTGGAGGGTTTAGTAACGGTTTAAGGGTTTAGGGTTTTGGGTTTAGGGCGAACCCTAAACCCCCCTAGGGTGGCCTCTACTTTGCGATACCCTCCATGTGAGAACGCACGGACAGGCCCGACGCCGTCTGAACTGGTAATACTATCATACTATCATACTATCATACTATAATACTATATTACCTTAATACTATAATGCTATACTACTATAAACCATGCAAGCCTTCAATCAGGAAGCCCAGTGCCGGTGCCCTGTGTAACCAGAGGTTTAGATTTAGAACGAAGCCGAGTCAGAGCGGGGAACACCATACCGTAAACCATAACAGACACAAACCTGCAGCATGCGCTAGAAGTCAACGTGACATGAGAAATCTTTCGTTGTGCAATGATAGTTTGCATGATATTTGCCATCCAATGTCTGTGATGCTTCCGCTTCGAGGTGACAGCTACTACCCCCACAGAAACACGTAGCCTCTGACACTGGCAGAAACCCATGCACAAAATGCCCGAGGGGCAGACATACCTGTAGAGTCTATGCCCTCGTCTTGAAGATTACAACTGTTGTCTTACTTGGGTATGTTAGTGCCGAAGTAGATACTGTAGAGGTACATGGGCCATGAGTGAAGTAGACAAACAACAAGTGCAAACACTTCGTTCAAACTCATCCCTAAACCCTAAACCCGAAACACAAGCACCGATGTACTCCTTATACAAACGCATGCGATTCAATCCAGAATCCAGAGAGGCTACTTGTCCTGCGGTTGATGATATACATCCTGCATTACCTTAAGGACCCTAAACTGTGCGAATTATGGTATATTCCTTATTGTCGGTAATGCAGGATCTACATCATCAACCGTGTCCCCTTTGTTCCGGTTGTCTAAAGATACGTGAGCATGAACCAAGAAATGACCATGCATGCTATGCTCAGTGGCACGAATGTGCCAAGAAGGCAGACATGCAGCCACCCATGAATACATTCATGCAAGCTTACGATGCTTGGCCACTGAGTACGCATGAGTACGACACATTTGTTGCAGACTGCGCTATGCAACATGCGCTCTTCCACATCCTTGCTGATTCAAAGCCTTGCCAGCTGAAGAGCATAAACAAGCCTAGCTTTTTCTCTGCATCAGCCTCCCTTCGTGGAGACTGCGCCCAAATTTCCGTCTTCGACTTGACTCTTGGTTTCCGGCGACGGTGTCAGGGCTTTGCATGTTAACTTGTATACGAGTTTCGTAGTGTTTTATAAAAGCTTGCAAGCTATGAAAGCTGTATTCCATTGGTATGTTCGGTATTGAAACGAAGCTTTCAACGAATGTTGAGTCTGTGCGCGACAGCAAGAGTCCTCCTCGTCCTCGGAGAGGATGGCTACACATCCGAGGTCGTCCTTTCGGATCGCGAACTCAAAAGTGTAGGGCCGTTTGGTTGGAGGCTTCCGACAGCATCGAAGAGCTCAATCTCGTCCGAAGATTGCAGCACAACAGGGCAAGAAGAACAAAACAAGACAACCATGCATGGCAATATCTTCGTATGTGACTCAAAGAACTACATTCCTACTCGTTTGCACATGGGTGTACTTGTACTCTCTCATGTAAATGTATGGATGAGCCCCCATAGTCTGAAGCTGCTGCAGGGCCATAGGGCTGTCGGCTTGAGCGCTTTAGGGTTCAGTGCTTGAGTTGCATGTTTCCCTGGATATGGGAGTTTCCGGACATTGGGGACCCTAATTAATATAGTACCCTAAATACTAGGATCGTTATTTAATCAGGACCCCAAAATAAGGTACCCCTGACTCCCATACGGGGTGCCTGCCTGCGTCTCCCGGCTCGATTCCCCAAGTTCAAGTATTGCGGCCAAGAGTTCGGGGTGACCCCAAGACGGACCGTAACAGTAGAGCCATAAGAACTAGAAAAGTGCTCCATTAAGGTTCCTTCATGTCGTCATGGTTAGCATAATATGATCAAGGCCCCTATATAGTACTCCTTGCAGAAACCTTTGAAAGAACCCTACTTGCTGAAAGGAACCCTATACATCCCTTAAAGGAACCCTATCGACCTCTTCAAGGAACCCTATAGATCCCTTAAAGGAACCTAAAAGATCCCGTAAAGGAGCCCTATGGATCCCTGAAAAGGAACCAGTGAGTAAACCCTAATTAAACCCTAAACCGCAAATCCAAAACCATCAACCCCAAAAACCCTGAACCCCAAGCCTAACCATAAACCCCAAAAACCCTAAACCCCAACCCTAACCACACACCCTCCCGACCTCCAGGACCCCACAGGAGGATTCCTCACAGCAACCCTATAGATTACTTAAAGGAACCCCAAAGGGCAGGCCCGGCCTTTTTCTCGGTGCATGTCCTGGGATCGGCCGGGTTGATCATGCATCGCTTGCCTGGCTCAGGGTTGAGGCTTTAGGGATTTGGGTTTTTTTAGGGATTAGGGTTTAGGGTTTGGGGGTTTTGTGGTGTAGGATTTAGGGTTCAGGGATGTTTAGGGTTTACGGTTTAGGGATTTTGGGACTTAGGGTTTAGGGTTGTGGGGTTTTTAGGGTTTAGGCTTCAAGGTTCAGGGTTTAGGGTTTTTTAGTGTTTTGAGTTCTATATGGCTTGGAGTGCTTTAAGGTTTAGGGCTTCATAGTGTCTAGGGTTTAAAGAGTTTTTAGGGTTTAGTTTGTTTTAGGGTTCAGGGATTAGGGGCTGCGACCCGGATCTCGCTCAGCAAGCCGACCCACAGAATCATGTATCCGATTATCCTATCCCTGCGGGTCCACCGGAACCGAACCCGAGACTAGATACTTAGGCTTTGGATAGAAACATGGTAGGTAAGTATGTTGAGAAACTTATGACGATCATGCGATACTAATCAAGGTGCGAGTTTATCATACTCTTTGCAGCAATCCCAAACACACGAACAGCCAAACAAGTTCTGAAGGTGTTCCATACGGATCATGGCAGCATTCTAAAGGCAAAAAAAGAGTCTAGGGTCGATCCTTTAGAGGGGCCTTCAGGGGCCTTGGGCTTCATAGAACCTCAAGGTAACCCCAAAGGTCCAAGTACCCAATAATCATATACTCTCCAAAACCCTAAGCTATATAACTACTATCCTAAAACCAAGTACCTAATTTCTGGGTCCTTTGGACCCTTGGGGTAAATTCCTGTTGAGACATAGGCCCCCATACTCCGAGCATCAAGATGCTGCAGTAGAAGCCAAAAAGTTGGAAACCCAATAGCCTCAATCCTTAAGAGTAATGTATAGGGAATCCCAGCACTATTTGGCCTTAATCCGGTTTCCAACTTTATGGAGTTTACTGTAGTCTAAACCCCCGGCTGTAGATCTTAAGGCTTAGGGTTTAGGGGTTTAGGGTCTAGCGGTGAAGGCTCAGGGGTTTAGGGGTTTAGGGTTTGGGGGTTAAGGTTTAGGGGTTTAGGGGTTTCTGGTTTCACGGTTTGTGGGTTTAAGGCTTGGGGCGACGACCATTCCTTGAGATTGCAGCAGGGACCCTGAAGAGTGGCGTGTGAAGATAGCTTTAAGCCTATAACCACCCCCGCAAAATCCTCCCAATCCCTTCTGCCACCTCAAAAAGCACCTACAACATTAGGGACTCTTCCAAGCCTCTCTTACAGTGACATGAGAGACCCTAGATGAGAAACCCTAGTTCCGAAGGTCACGGCTTGACCCTGGCGCACCTATCGCTTGCCCTGGCTTCTCCTTCGTTCGCCCAGTCCACTGAATCACGTAGCCGCCTTTTCAGTTTGGAGGTTGGCTTTAAGAGTGAATATCAGGCTTAGGCTTAGGTTAGGATCTAGCCCTAAGGGTCCGAAGGACTCAATAATCGGGTACTCGGGTTCACGATAATTACTGTTTTGAAGAGTATATGATAATTTGGTACTTTGGCCCATAGGGTAGGGCCGATGGAGATCAACGAGTATGATTCCGGCAGTGTGACCCAGAGACGTGCGCAAATTGCACCGGCAAGGGAGCAAGCCCAGAACCGTGAACCCAAAACCCTAAACTCAAAACCCTAAACCCCAAACTCCAAATCCACACCCTAACCCCGAACCCTATACCCTCAACTCCTAAACCCCAACACCAAAACTACTGGAGCCCTGAACCCTAAAGAGAGATGTTCAGAACCTGAGGGTCTCCTTCTTTGGGGGATACGGTTCATGACATAAATCCTGCATGACCTTAAGGACCCTAAACTATGGGAATTATGGTACATTCCTTATTATGGGTAATGCAGGATTTATATCATCAACCGTAGGATCCTGCTTTTGTTGGGGTCGATCTACGGGATCCCACCAAGTTTCTGAAAATGCCAGGGAACACTTGAGCCGAAAGCTTAGCTGTGTAGGGGGGAGGGTCGTTGGGCTTCGGGTTGGGGGGGAGGGGGGAAGGTAGAATTGATCCGTTTAGGGTGTAGGGGTTTAGGGTTTGAGCTTTAGGGTTTAGGGTTTGTGCGTAGGCTTTGGTCTGGCAGGTTGTGGGCTGCAGGTCGGCGATGGTGTTTTCGCATTTAGGCGATTTGCGGTTTAAGGCTGGCAGCCTACTTAGAGAACGCCCCCAGCTTTGGCAAGTGCAACCCCTACAAGTTGAGGTGTGGAACTTAAACCACGCAAAGAACCACTACCCACAGTCCATAGTCTCTAACCACCTAAAGCCTAAAGCCCTGAACCCATAAACCCTCAACCCTAATCCTGAGCATCCGTGTGCCCTAATAGTATATAAGTATATACTTTGGGGCCCAATGTACCTCTTGTATTTTGTAGGGAATACTTTATAAGGCCAAAGTATGTACTTGGACCCATTAAACCCTAAACCCTAAACTTTATGGTACCCAAATAGGAACCCTGAGAGGAAAACTATTTGGGTACGTACTGGACCCTTATACTAAGCCACTGAAACTGCAAAGCTCAACGCGAGATGCTACAGACGGCGCCTTGACAGTCTAGAGGCGCATGGTCCTCACACCTGCTAAGTTGAGATTTTGGTCTTTAGGGTTTAGGGGCTAAGGGGCTTCAGGTTTAGGGGTTTAGGTTTTAGGGTTTCGGGTTTGGATTTTGAGGTTTTGGTCTTGAGAGTTCTGGGCTTTAAGGCTTAATGGTTACGGGTTCAGGGCTCGAAGGTTTTTGGGGGATTTAGCTACAAGTGACTTTTTAACAAGGGCTCGTGCCTGAGGGGTGAGGCTTGCCGGTAGGTTGTCTGAAGACCGGACCTGTAACCTGGAGTCTCCTTGAGCGTTAAGAAAGTTTTGAAACCCTGATAGTACTAATACTAATACTAATATGAAGATTCATATTAGTTAATACAACACTGAAATTAATTCTAAACCCTAAACCCCTAAACCCTAAACGGTTAGCCTTCGGAGCCGGAACCTGTGTTCCGTTGATAAGAGGGGTGATGGCGGTGGTGGCGGTGCTGGCCTTGGTAAATACCCATAGGCCCCAAAGTAGTTCCTTTTTGGTGTTACCTTAAAGGTTTCTATATATGAACCCCAAAAAGGAACTACTCTGGGGTCTTGGGGTAATGACGCTTTGTCCTTGCTACTGCAACTGCCAGAGCCCGGAATCTGCATGAGATCTGGCAACAGTTCCGAAACCCGAAACCCTACACTTACTTCCGGATCTGATGGACCTAAGACTCCCCAGACCGACCACTCGGAACCCAGAAACCCTCAACTCAACCTACAAAAGCCCGTCAACACAGGCTTTAGTGATGACTTCATATTAGTATTGGTTTAGTTTTAGGGTTTGGGTTTAGGGTTCTAGTAGTAGTATCAACGTCAGTCGACGGACCACGAGGGTGAAATACTGTCACATATCCAGAGCTGTAAAGTAGAGTCAACGTTGATAGATGCAAAGCTGGGGGTTTGCTTCAGGACTTAACATCGGGGTCGGCATAAGTCAAGACACTGTCCCTACCGATAGGTCCACTACAACTACATTGACATATCCTGTCGAACCCAACTCCAATACTGAAGGACCGTTTCTTCGCAACGCTCGGGAGCAATCACCGAGCCCTCAGTGAATAAACCCCCACGGAGCTGTTACAGTAGAGATCGCCAGCAACGACTCTTGAACCCTGAAACCCGACACCTAAAACTTAAGAAAAAAAACACTAACGCTTAGTGCCCTAAACCCCAAACCCTACCCTAAACCCTAAACCCTAAACCCCTAAGCCCTGAACCCCCAAACCCTAAACTTCTTCTACCCCGCTGCTCCACTTGGGACCCCAAGGTATCTTTCCACGAAGACTCGGAGACGAACATCCTTATCTATCTATCTATCTATCTATCTAGAGGCTCCATAGTAGTTCCTTTTGTGATTCATACTGAGAACCCTATAAAGTAATCCACCGAAGGAACTACTATGGAGCCTATGGGCATCTATCTATCCGCCTGTACTAAAGCATGCAGTAAAGAGTGGAAAGCCCAAATCCCTGAAAGAACCTCGCCTGTCTCCATCCAGGAGGCGGCCCACGCATGCTGCATAGCACGGGTTGCCTTCCTTCGTGTTGCGGGTTTAATTAGGGTTTCTAGGGTTTAGGTAATTTTGGTTCAGGGGGTTTGGGGCTGAACTAAAAGATCGCTGGAGGGTTAACTTCACGATTAGGGTTGTTGTGGGGCTTAGCAGTGTCGAATGACGAAGCCGGTGCACATCCCGCCTGTAATTAGCCCTGGATGCCTGCATGTGTTCAAGACATATTGAATACTGGAGTGGTAAGTGGTACAGTTGCCACCGAGCCCAGGAAAAAGCCATCAGACGATGCAGTTTTGCTTTGGGACCCTTATCCCCTGAATCCCAAGCCTGACGATATCAACCACGAAAACCCCAAACCTGAACTGCGCAGATCACTCTTAATATTGAGGTGAATAGTGGTAACATCCTGGCTGTTCCTTAATAGAACTACACTCTAAGCTTGCAACAAAACCCTATTCGAAGAACCCCCTTACAGCGCCCGCATAGAAGCATGCACTTCAGGAGCACTGTTCCAGCTGTGGAGGCCGCCCTTAGACGCTGAGTATCCCCTCAATACAAGGATACCCTTGGTTTCCGTACTCTTCTGGACCAAAAGAAGGGAACCCCAAATGCAAAAGCGCAAAAGGATGCTGCTAAGGAACCTCCCTAAACCCCCCCAAAGTAGGTAATTAAAACAATGACCCAGTACCTATAAAAGGCTATTATTCTACACACTTTGGGGGTCCAGGTAGCCCGCTTAATTGGACTTTACCGCCCCAGAAACCGTAACGGTAATCCCGTCCGCTCCTTGCAGGTGGACACGCGCTTGTTCACCTCAACGACCTCCCACAGGCTAAGGACGTAGGGTTTAGGGTTTAGGGCGTAGGATTTAGGGTTTAGGGAGAAGGGTTTATCATTTAGGACTTAGGGTTCAGGAAGGTTCAGGGTCTAGGATGCAGGGTTGTAAGGTTGACGCACTTAGATTTGGGGAACAGGTTTAGGGGAATAGGGTTGAGGGGTCAAGAGGTTCAGCAAACAGAACTAAACTGGGGTTATGGGGATGCTAGTTGGAGTTGACTTCAACCCAAAAACATGCATGCTGAGGCGCTGAACCTTGACACCTCGCTATCCAAATTCCAACTGGGAACTGCCCGACCCTAAACCCCATAACCCTAAACCCTATACCCGAAACCTCTGGACAAATGTCCCCATTCAAGGTGCAGACTGTCATGTAACAGCAGCAAACACAGAGGCATTAGCCAGTTCCCGACGCTAAAGCTCTGGTGGTGATAGTCGTCGTGCCGAGCCTTGACGTATACCAGGGCATACTCATCCATCAAGTTCTTGATATCTTCGCTGTATTTGTTCGCTTTTTCAGTGAAGAAGTCGCACTTCTTCAAGCGGTACCAAACCCATGGATGGCACACTTTTTTGGATCGGCAGCTCTGGCATGAAAACAGCCATCCACTCCGAGCCGACCCATCCCGTTTCTGCCTCCTTGCTCACGAGCAGATACGATTCATTCCGCCCCTTCTATCTCAAATTATCCATACTTGTTGATGGTTTATAGGAACTATAGTAACTACCTGGACAACCCTTCGAGCATTTATTCTTGCCCGCTCTACTTTTCTGCTCGGCTAGTTTGGTTCAGGGATTTTATGTACACTTAGATAGGTTTTAGCACGTTTGGAAGATAATCGCACGCTTTGTAATAATTGCTCGTTCCTCTTCTGGCCCCACTGATGTGAATGATGCTCCGGGATCATGGACGACGGGGGAAGCAGCCAGATGCCCAGCTTTTTTACTTCAAGCGCCGGTCATGCTTCTCGAGCTGGGTTTTGTAAGCACCCAACATCTTCTGCATCGTACGAATAGCGCACGATAAGGCATGTGTGCCAGACTTTCGGGCGACACGAGAAATCCTGCCTATGAAGTCTTCGTCTGCCCAGCATGCGGCATCTTAGCACAGATATGCACAGATCTTACCAACTCACATCTCCAGCGGATGCATGCATCTAGCTGTAGGTATAAGGCTCCCGGCTCATCGGATTCATTGCTCGTATGCCCCGTCTTGCACAAAAGTGCAGAGTGTCCCTGGGCACAGCATTAACTTATAGGTAGCCAACATAGCATGACCGGTTTAGGATAGACCAAGAATCCCAAAGTGGGCTTGCATGTGAATCTTTGGCCGGACTCGGAACAGCAGAAATTTTCTTGACCAACATGCTTTCGCAAGGCAGACGTATCCTGCCTGAGTGGGCCCCATAAATAATAGCCAATAACCGGCTTAGTAGAATATTACAAAATTTTAAATAGCTATAGTGTGCAACCACGTGGCTGTCATCTCATGGCACGCTTCAGCTGCCGTTGCACTTTCAGAGGGCTCCAGCCACAAGCCACGGTGGTGCAGGATTCGGAAGTACGTGTTGACACATTGCACCACGTAAAAGAGCATCGAGAAGAGTTCATCAGAGCATACCTCACAAGACAGCATCGCTGGATGAGCCAAGTCCACCCTGAGCTAGCTTAAAATTGCAGCTGAAGGATCCATTGTTGTCATATAGTGCTCCAACCAAGAAGTCATAATAGCAGTATCAGCCCCCCTTCCACCAGTTGCTGTTGGATAGTTTTTCTGGCTCCTTGCAAGGTCTGTCATTGCAAATTGTGGAAGCGAATTAAATTTATAAAACAAATATCAACTTAAATTAGTTAGCTGGGAAAGTTCTAATCTTATGATCCATGCAAGCATCTTTGCAATCTTGAAGGCTGAGAGTGTAAAGGATCTGATGTTGGTCGACTTTTTGTTCTCATGGCACCAAGCAGCATAGTGACTGTATGCAGTTGTGAGACGGCTCTGTAGTCCTCTTCCACGAACGAGGCCAAGTTTGCAGAGCAAGACCAGGCCCGAAACCACAAAGTCTCGTCCCACTCTTAGTTGCACATATACATCTAGAAGCAGAGCCTGTGAAAAGAGTGAGTCTAGATAGTATGGACTTCGTATTAATTTGAAACCAGGCCACCCAATGTGCCACGTGTGGGCTGGATCCACCAGAGCTCGTTGTGGATCCGACATCCCAGACACATCCCAGAACGGCGATGATTTGTCGTCAGCGAAAGGAGTCTCGGCCTCATCCTCGTTGCGCCATGGGGCATCCTTTGCGAAGTTATACCACTCCTGACCGCATGATCATGAGGCTATATCTCTAAAACACACACACAGATATATATAGGCCTATGCCCCACTTAGTAGCAGTTAAGCTAATCATTAATTTATGGGTTGCAAGCATACTATGAATTGCACAAACCAAGAGTCTTGACTGCTGCATTTGTGGCACTTGCGCTTGCACTGCCATCCAGTCTTCAAAGCCATAGCCTATAGTCATGCATGTAACAGCACATTGGTATGCTAGAATGCACCAGTCTCTCCCCGGCTCTCCCTTAGCTGCCTTCCTCAAGTACACCCAATCACCTTTGAGGCCCACCATTGCAAAGTGCAAAGTGATCGGCCCTCTCGGAGTTGAAACCTTAGATGCACAGTTCCTCCACCGAGGCGAGGAATACAGCATGCAGCCGCAACATCACTTGGAGGCCCTTTTGACTTAGTAAGTAGGGTTAGTAAGGTGGGTTATGGAGATTATAATGGGGTTTCTAGGGGATACTAAGTAGACTTACTAAGTCAAAAGGGCCTCCAAGCAGGAGGCAACCTGGCTATTGCAGCTTTAAACAGTGACTCCCTTTGTAAAGAGATTCATGAGGTCTTCTGCGAAGGCTTTGTTCAACTTGTTCAGGGTGGAGTCGCCCCAGTAAAGTTCAGCAGGCAGCACAGTGAAGAGAAAACGAGTGCAGTAGGTGTGCCTTAGCTAAGTTGGGAGCCACATTGATTTGATCACATGCAAATAAATTGATAATATGCAATATAAACCAAAGATGCCCACTGCTGTTCTTGAAGCTTGTTCCTCGATAGGAGATGCATGGCTGCCACCCCTCCACCATTATCGGAAGTTTATACTTCCCCCGGCCTTCGTCACCATGAATGTAGATAGGAACTGTGTGGGTGGGTGGAGGCCCCATGGGTGCATGCATGTCATGGCCAGGATCATACAGCTTGTGCTCGGACCAGAAGTCAGACAACAGCTGCTGCCATTGTTGCATCTCTTGTAGATCCACCCCACCCAGAACAAGAAAGCTGTATTCTTTCAATAGGAAGGCAGCCCAAGCGCTTGGATAAATGACTGGGTACCAAACATTGATCTTCTTGACCAATGGCCTCCTTTTCCGAACCGGAATCTCAACGAAGCTCAGTTCAACCGGGATTGTCATGCCCTGCCGATGGATCAGTCGATGCAGGTTTCTGCAAGTGTTGGTTTTGCTTTGACCAGTAGCAGCGATTTGATACAGGAGGTCCAGTTCTCCTAAGGTTCATGCTTGCAAGGGGTTTCAACTGCCAAGGTGCATGCATGTAAGCTAGTTTAAGCCAGGCTTCGTTCACTACCACCGATCTTGTACACCAAGTTTGCCATATCTGCAGCTCCTTTCGCTGTTTCAGCCTGAGCTTACCAAGCACCAATAGAAGTGATCTGCAAATCTGCAAGCACAACCTAGGAAGCCTGACCAAAGCGTGCAAACAAAGATGCCCCATTAAGATATTTCGATACAATCTCGGTGCCAACAGCCAGGTCGAGCTCACGATCTTCTTGTTCACGGGTGGAGCCAGCTCCTTATGAGAACTGTGAAGCAAGGATTGGCAGAAGCTAGCCTTAAGGTCAGAGGGTCTAGGGGTGAGTTATAAAATGGTTGGGTACATACTTTCAGGTTATTTAAAATTGTCAATCGTTGCATTCTGCAGATATAGCTTAAGAGCAAGGGTTTCAGGGTTGTATGGATGGGACTTAAGGATTGCACTTTGGCATCTTTCTGGTCGAGCTTCCACCCACCAAGCGGTTCAGGGCTGGAATCTGGGATCCACCAGGACCTGGCTGCAGGAATATGCTAGCATGTACATGTACCACTTTAGTGCATTGCACAAACTTCCGAAGCACTGGCATTCATTTTTCCTGCATCGATGTTCCCTAGATGCAACAGATGGTCATCCAATTAGCACACAATGTACCATTTAGGTATGTGTGTATATACAGCTAAAGAATTAAAGCACATCACTTGTGTGATTTCTGCACAAAAGCATCACTCCGCACCTGTGGTAAGGCCTGCACTGCACCTATATATAGCCCTTTAAGCTAGCTTATAGTATTACATGAACCTGTTAGTTAAGACCCCTACATATACTATCAAGCAGACATCCAGCCACTGGCGCATCACGTAAACTCACTAGCGCCTCCTTTTCGGGGCACTCTTTGCAGCAGCCGGGGCGGCCCGCTTCTTAGGCCTAGCTGAGCTCTTGGCAGCAGGGTCCTTGCGCTTTGGAGCGGGCTTCGCATGGGACCTGCCAGTGAATAATGTCACAGCATGCCAATTGCAAATCAGATGCAAGCCATACACATGCCTCGCTCGCACCATCATAGCATTGATAGCCAAGTCCAGTCGAGTGCATTGTGCATAAGTGGCCAGGAGCGCTTGCTTGGTGGCCCTCAGATATGCATGCATTGTATATAAGGCACCCACATTTCCTCGCTAAACCCCCTATGATCCAAGCAACCGGGAGGGTGGCGTCCCAGCATCAAGAACCGCATCCTCCTGAAACTTCAGCAAGGCCCTATTCTTATCCTCGAGCTCATCGACCTTCGGCTTCAGCTCAGAGGCCAGCCTCAGTTTATAGAAGTTGGCAATCAAGTCGGGGTTGCGTGATTGGCACATGCACATGCAAGCTATCGTCAGCAGGGAAGCTCGACCGCCCTCTTGCTGGCATTTGATGTCAGCTTGTCCTATCGGGTAAGATCATGCATGTACATCGATCACAATACACATGTCCATGATCACTTCTAGTAAGCTCCTTCAGGTCATTGCCCTTGTCCACCTTTTTGCCAGTCATCTCGATGTACACAGCCAGAACACCTTGGATCCATGCAGCTATATGTATACGGTGGCATCTGCTTTTGTGACCCAGGGGCTTAATTATTCTAGAGCACCACCTTCAACGTGCCAAGTTACTGAACACATCTTGGTTGGCTTGCAACACAGGGAGACACTTCTCTTTAGCTGAGCTGGCCGTCGAAGCCACAGCAGCTCGAGCATGATCAACATCCGTCCTGCTGGTAGCATTGGTCCTGAGCAGTTCAATTGGAGGGGGGACCTGGGGTTCTCAAGATCAGCCCATATTACCTGCACAGTTTTATTGATAAGTTCATTCTGTGGCTCTGCAAGGCGGAGTTCTCGGTCACGGAGTTCATCAGCAAGCTCCCACTTGGATCCTGAAGAGGCCACAGGCTTGCAGTTTGGGGGTTGCACATGGGAAGCCTGCCATATAAATTGGTGGCAGGAGCCTATACGATTAGTTTGGGTTCAAAATAATTTAGGAATCCTAGGACCTGTGGTTTGATATTTGTATATGGCAGGTCAATGGGTCATGTATTGGGGTTGTTGATTTGTGGCTTAGAGGTTTCAGCTTTTTGAAGTTTGGGGTTCCCACGTGGGTCTGGGAAATCCCACATGATGTATGCAGGTCTTAGTTCTGGAGAGTACATTACGGTATATGCATGTTCGCTTGGCCTTCTGATCTCAGGTGCTTAAGCCAGATGTACATTTTAAAGGAACATGATTCGCTCGAGATCTAGCTGATAGTACATCGTCAACTTCATCAGGTCTTAAAGCTGTTTTAAAATAGGCCCATATGGCTTGCATGCAACCGAACTATACCCTCCCTCAGCTGTCACCCCACAAACCTAAACCATCAAAACCCTATTAGGGGACCTCTATAGAATATATATTAAATATGTACTAGAATATATATATATATATACATATATATATATATATATATATACATATAGCTCGAACCCCAAAACAAGACCACTGCCTAAACACCCTGTATCCACATGTGTGTGTGTGTGCATATGTATATATATATATATATATATACATCTACATATATATATATATATATATATATATATAGATATATAGAAGTGCTATGTATAGGTGTACATGATCCATGTATATGCATGCATGCCATACTACTAGACCTTAGCTAGTACGACATATAACTGCAAAGCCCACAAGATTACAATAAACCGCAGCAGCAGCGCAACACCAGAAGCAGAAACCCAGGAGCCCAAAACCTAAATCCCCTAACTTATCAAGTCGAAACCCCGATCGAGCCCTGGCTCCAGTCCAAACAACCGGCCTCGCATTGGAAAGATCCATGTTGCTTTGCAGACTGGCTCTCCTCATTCCTGAATAAGAATTCCTCCTTGGTCGGGATCTTGTATTCTTCAGCACCGTGAACCTCGTTGGTCCTTACCAATCCCCTTGCCGTAGCCCATCGCTTGGAGTTGTCGATCATGGTCCTCGGATTGATTAGCACATATCGATCGGTACTACAATGCAGCAGGTGAGGGATGACACTTTATAGTAATGCTTATATGCATAGCCATGTAGCTGCGTGAACCCCTGGGCTGCCATCGAGATCTCAGTCTCCCATCCACCCTTCTTGTCATTTGTGGCCACCTGCTTAGAAACTTTCTCCAGCTCGACTTCGACAGCCTTGAACGATCCATGCTGCAGCAGCAGCAATCTCAGCTTCTCCCCTCAGATTGCGCCACCCCACCCACTGATTGCACAGCTCTCATTATAATAGGATTTAGACCAAGCTGCTTTGCTCCGTGTCCTTAAACATGCGCATAGCCTCCTCGGAACACTTGAGCTCCCCCTTCTTGTTGGGTTTGAAGTACCGGTTCATCCTGAGCTCACACGCAACGAGCAGCACACCTCTCACTGGCACACACATTGCACACATCATCTGCATCTACTCCAAACCACACAGACTAGCATCCTCCAGTATGTTCCATCCTCATACATCGAGCGGGATGAGCTTGCAACGGAAGGGGCCGGGGAAGGAGGCTGAGCTTTGCCAGGATTTGCTGCCGATGATGGGGTGGAAACCTCCCTCACAGTAGGTGTCAGAGCACGGGCCCTTTGAGGCCCACTTGTGGGCCTCGTTTTGAAAGTCGTGCTTCTCACTGGCGTAGAAACCACTCGAACCGTAGGGTCTCTCTTGGAGGTCTTTGAGGGGTCACCAGCATGTGGTTGGCCTGGCAAGAAGGCACCCTTGATCACAGCTTCATGTACACCAGCTGGAGCTTCAGAAGATCCTGCAGTGTTGCTATATGCATGCATATGCATGAGTACATGCATGCATATATTTACTATAATATACTTTTGTTTCGTTCAGCTAGTATACATAATATGTATATATATATATATATATGTATGTATGTATGTACGTATACATGTATATACATATATACATATATATAATTATAGATTCGATATGGTATTGCATGTATATGACATGTTCCACAAGTAATTAGCTATATATTCAAAAAGAATTGTACTATATACTCTAGCTGTTTAACTTCACATCTATAATCTATATGTCTATCTATCTATATATATATATACATACATATATATAGATATGTTTCACACACACATACATATATATATATATATATATATATGTGTGTGTATGCATATATGCATCTGTGATATGTTGTACGTGTGTATATATACATACATACATGTGTATACATGCATGTGTATGTATACATGTATATGTATATATCTAGTACATGCCGGCCTATATATGTATGTGTATGTATGTATTATATAGTGTTTCTATGTATATATGTTAACATATATATATATATATATATATATATATGCATGTGCACACATGTGTCTAAAACATCTCATATATATATATATATATATATAGCTCACCCTCATCTGCATGTTGTACTCGATATAACATGACATACATGCATGTATAGATTAGGCTACACCACAGTTTGCGACTCTTGAGTGCTTTGGAATCCTCCTCGTCACGGGAGCCCGCGTGCCCCTTGGCCTTGGCCTTTGCTTTGCTCCTTGCTTTGCTTTTTGCACCACCTTTGGCTTTTGCTTTGGCCTTTGCTTTGGGTTTGTTTTTCAGCTCCTGGCTCCTGGGTTCCTTCTTGGCTGCAGGGCGCTTCCGGATCTTCTCATCATCATCACCATCATCCTCCTCCTCTGACATCCTGTCACCATCAATATCTTCCTCTTCCGGCTCCTCCTCACCTTGCTCATCGTCCTGCTCCTCATCACCTTGCTCCTCATCTTCCTCCTCCTCCTTTTCCTCTTCATCCTCCTTGTGTGCAGCTTTGGCCTTCCCCTTTGGCTTCGGAGGGCATTGCTTGTTCGGGGCCAAGGCAGGCTCTATCTTCTCCATGTGTTGTGGCTTCTCAGGCAAGGGTGGCAAGGGTTCCCGCTTGGGTGCTTCAGGTTGCTCAGCTGAAGGGGGCTTGCTTGGAGCGGGCTTGACATGGGAGGTTGGGCGAAACTTCCGTGCACGGCGAAATCTGCGTGAGCCCAAGCTGATTGCAAGCTTAGGTTGGGTCTCAGCACAGGGAGCTTCAGGCGTCGGGGCTGAAGCCTCACAGAGAGCTTCAGGCTTTGGGGGCGGTGTGTTGTTTGGGCATTGTCCGGAAGCCTGAGGAGCATGGCAGCTAGCCTCAGATCCAGCGTCAAAGCTGAGCTTCCGAGCCACACCACCATTCTCGAAAGAGGGTTGAGCATCATGAGGCCAATCTTGCGTATCCAAGTTGTCGGTCAGGCCACCTTAGATCCAGACTGGGTTCGAATGGAAGGCCCCATGTGTAAATTTTCGAACTCGAGGCATGTATATTGTGTGCAATCGTGGTACTTTGGCGCTCATAAAGCCGTTGACTCTTCTTCTTTGCGAGATCCTCCGTAAGCTTCTTCAATCTCTCCTGAGCAACGTGTACAATATTATATGTGTGCATATATGCAGATCGTCTACATGCAGCATTGTTCGTTGCAATTGCAGCACAGCAATAAGCTATAAATGTGGACATGTAACCAACTCCCGAATCTTCTTTGCAAGCTCTGGCTTGCACCCACCCTGGCCCAGGATCTCGATCGTGCCAATCAGTCCACAGGCCAGGCACTTGAACTCATCATTAGCCACTGCAGACACCACGTGCATTTTGGGCTTCTCCATCGTGATACCTTGGCAAGGGCAGGGATATGATCGATCATCAACAAGCTAGGGAGATAGGCTTCATGGAGTAATTTGCAGATAAAGTACCTTTCTCAGGCTTCAAGCCACTTGAGTTTGACATGGGAGACAAGCCTGCGCACAAGAGCTATAAAGTTGCATGCAACAAAAATATGCTACACAAACACGAGCTCCTATAAGCTAGGTTGCAATGCACATGCATGGCAATAGGAAAGTATTCAGGCCTTCACCAGATTCTCCGTCGGGGCTTTGGAAGCTGTTGGGGATGACCAGCTTTGTGGGCTGTGGCTTAACCTCGGGGCCCTGCTTGTCCACTGCCTCGTGCCTAGCCTTGGGGTTCTGCTTGTCCATGAGTGGCTCCTGCTTGGCCTTGGGGTTTTGCTTGTCCACGAGTGGCTCCTGGCTAGCCTTGGGGCTCTGGTTGTCCACTGGCTCCTGCTTAGTGTTCTCCTCGTTGTCCTGTGGCTTCTGCTCAGTCGACGGGTTTGGCTGATGGTCGGCTGCTAGCACCAGCATCTGCTCATCAGTTGGTCTTGGGACATCGACATCTTCAGCTAGCTGCATATCCTGAGGATCTGTCCTAGCCCCACCCATTCTTCGAAGCTTTGATGGTCGCTCCGTCACCTCCATCAGTGGCTCGTTCTTAGGCTCAGCTGGGACCTCAAGTACCATAGAGCCAGCTGGCTCAACGTCAGCTGACACAACCTCAGCTTGCCCAACCTCAGGCCCCGGGGTCACAATCTCATCATCTTCCATATACTCTTCTTCTTCACCTTCACATTCACCAAGATCATCAACATCAGATGCAGCGTCACCTTTGCTCTCATCAGGAATCGGTATGCCGACTGCCGTCATCATCCTGCGGATTGCCATGGACCTTGGACGATGAGGCCGGCCGCTTACACGATTGAAGAAAGAAAGCAATCTTTTGACCTGCCAGGCCATTGATCCAACTTGGTTGCCTCAATCGTTGCAAGTCACACACATGCACACGCAGTCACTGCTCCTGCCACAATTGCATATATACGTGCACAACTGGTTTGGACAAGATGCTAGTCACTGGAATTTTTGCGAGGACAAAAAGGGCATCGATGTGGACTTCCAGGGTATCCACACCCACACGGGTTCCGAGGTGAAGCATGGCAGGTGTAATCACCATTTCATTCAGCTCCAGCGCCAGCCGGTCCACAGTTCCAGTGGGCGTTTGCTTAACCTCAAATGCACAGCACACATGGCATGTAGCATCATGGTGTGATCGATATATATATATATATATATATATATATATATATATACATTAATTGTGTCATGCAGTCTCGTCACAAGTTTGCCCAAAACCATGCGCCGGCGGATCTCCCCGACCTTCTCCCACGCCCTAGCAAGGTCTGTGCTGCTGTCCTCCATGGCTGTCTCCGCCATGGATGCACCCCTAGCACCTATATAGCGCTTATAGCCCTAGCCTATGGGACCCTAAAGATGCCATTGCGACATGTGCATGCTGCATGCACACCAGTTGAGCTGAGAAACATATCGAAGCATGCATGCAGTTGCAAGTCATCAAGCATGCACGTTCCTGTATACTGCATGGCATCAACAGATCGGCACAGGAGGGCTCACCTCTTCGAACTTCAACGATCAGCAGCCCCAGAGGCCGCGCATGTGAAGACGCCACCTGGCATCGATCGATCTATAGAGCCTCACGTTGAGTGATAGCTGGCCTTTCCATCACACCCGCGGGCAAAAGTTGAGACCTGCATGCAAGCCAAGGCATCGATGCAGATGGCAGCTACGACCCGGCCCACATATGCTCATGATGCCAGTCGATGCCTGCACCATCCCACCATGCATCAGCGGGCACACCATGCACGAAAGGGTTTTGCTATATGGTTCTATAGACTCTTTAGACTCTAGATATACGGTGATGTGCACACAGCATTGATCGATGACTGCAGATCAAACTGCGGTTAAATCTTGTGGTTGGTCGATGCACACTGCAGCATCCATGATGCGGATGACATACAAAATGCCTGCAAATCCAAGAATCGCTCGTTATCGCTCGTTTCAGGAAGAAACGCCCGCACTGTACGTTTACATTCGGTTCACCGGCTGAAACCCAGGAATGCATACAACGATCAAACGAGCAAGAATTAACGTATCAAAGGAAGCAACAGGTAGAGCTTCCGCAACCCTGCTCCGCCGCAGCCGGCTGAGGGCTTATGAGTACTGCCGTATACATGTGCCTCTTGTGCGCCGCCTCCACCGTGACCCCTAAGCTACGGCTGGCACTCTTGGATCCTCCAATTTGCATGTCGCACACTATGGGACTCTCAGAAAAATCAAGGGCCCTAGCTAGATACTGATAGTTAAGTCTCCTCACAACCAGCTCTCCCGCTCTATAAAGCCTCCATAACAGCCCTGAGCCCTAAACCCCTAAACACTAAACCCCTAAACATTAAAACCCAAAACCCTAACCCTAAACCCTAAACCCTAAACCCTAACCCTGAACCCTAAACCCTAACCCTGAACGTTACATAGAACCTTGGAGCCCCCTGGAACCAAGCGGCCTTGCACTGCTTGAAGCCTCCATCGCAACCGTGGAAGACGTTGACACAGTCACCGCCCGCCTCGATCGGCGAAGAGGTTCATCTTGCTGTAGGTTAGTAAATGGTAGTAATAGTAGTTATAATTAGGCGAAGAGGTTCATCTTACCGTCGGATAGTAGGGAATGGAAGAATGGTAGCAATAGTAGTTACAACTATACCCCGTTCCTCCATTCCCTACTAACCAACGGTAAGTCATAGGATTAGGGGAGCCTCCTAATTCCACTCACATGAACATACCTGCCACTTGCTCATGTTGGGTTGGTGCTTGCATACAGTCCTACAGAGAGAGTGTAGAGAGAGAGAGAGAGAGAGAGAGAGAAACAAAAAAAGAGCCGAGAGACGTACAAAAGAGGGAGGCAAACCGAAAACAAGACAAAGGTGCTGAGGGCGCCGCAAGCTCACAAGGCTTATCGCCTTCTCCACGACAAGGAAGACGAGTGCCGTTGCACTGCTGGGCCTCAACTTAACGCAATCGCTCGCAAAGGAACCCTAAAGGGCTGCTGGAGGCCTGGATGTCTTTCAGGCTTAGGATTTCGAAAGTATATATAAACTTTAAGCTTACAAACAGAGGTAGAAGAAACACAATGGCCCAGCGGCGATCATCAGGCTTCTCAGAAGATCCGCGTCCTGAAGGTTTGAGAGCGTAGGGGCTTCGGGTTTGGGGGAATCCGATGTAATCTGCAGACGCTTGATTTCTAATCCCCCTCTCTGAATAAGAAAAATCCTAAACCCTAAACCGCGTGGAGGCCACTATTAAGCGCCATTGAAGAACAGCGACTTCTGCATCAAAGGTCTGCATGATAACCTCGAGTGGGATCAGCGGCTCAGGGGCCGTAGGTTTAGGTTTACATTATTTAGGGGTTTAGGGTTTCGGGCTCCGGGGTTTAGGGCCAGGGTTTAGACGGTTAATTAAGAATTTAGTAAACCAGTAAAGTCCGAAAGTTTGCGTGCTCTGTAGTCTCAAAACTTTAGCCCAGGGAAATGAGGACACTGATGTTCCAACCTTCTCGCTTCTACGGCTGGTCAGCTGAACGCTCTAAGACCCTATAAACCTTCCACTTAAAGCCAAAGTTCTCAGGCCCGCTACCACCCTTAACCCGAACCCTTTCTCCCTGTGCGTCCTTCCGAGCTTTCCCTCGGCTCTTCCAGTAGTCGGCATACTTCTCATACCAGACCTCGCAGTTTGGCGCACACGGTTTGGACTTGTCAGGGCATCGGGTCAAAACTTTGGGTTACATGAGATACACATCTGAGGGTTAATTTGACGGATAAGGGGACACGGCAAAGCTGCATCACAGGGGCCCAAAGTTTACTGCGTCCCCTGATTCTCTAAGAAGTGGGTGGGGAAGGGCTGTTGTTTTTCGTGCCAGTGACAGCCCCACAGATTGCACGTAGGATATCCCATCAGCGATACGAGTAGTGTCAACTTTCTGCTACCCTAAGCCCCAAACCCTAAAACCCTATACACCCTAAACCGTCAAGCATAAAGCCAAGCTCGAGGTTCGAATTTTTGAAAGCCTAACATCTGAACTCATAGAACCTTAGTGGCTTTAAAGGAATCTGTCCGGTAACCACAGGCCTGCCCACTTTTACGGCCCTGCACCCTTCACTCCCAGGCTACACCCAGCACGCCTGAAGCCCAGTGCTCCAAACCCCCTCAACCCTAAACCCTAAACCTTAAACCCTAAACCCTAAACCATAAGAATGGAACTGTTGATAAAGCCCTCTCCTTGCCCGTTTAATTTTGTGCTTAGGACACCTTTTCGGGGATTCTGTGGTTGGGATCCGTTACAGGGTCTGGGTTAGACAGATATCCCCCTAAAGGCCCAAGTACCTAATATACTAATAGTCATACACTCTCCGAAATCCTAACCTATATAATATAACTACTATCCTAAAACAGAGTACCCAATTCTTGGGTCCTTTGGACCCTTGGGGCAGGCTTGAAGCCTCTCAAAATTCGGCGGTCCCCGGTTGAGGATGCAGGGTTTTGGGGCTCCCCGGCACCAGGGTGCAGGGGTTTAGGGCTTAATGCAAGGGGAAAAGGAGGGACCCTTAATGAGGACCCCTAGGCTATTATATACCCATTCTATAGCCCATTATAGGGTAGGGGTCCCCATTAAGGGTCCCTTTCCCCTTTGACTTCAGGAACCCTAACCCTATAGACCCTAAAGTTTGAGGCATACGATGGCGAGTTCTGAATCTGTCGCCAATCACAGATATGCGGGCTGTAGGGTTTTGAGCTCCAAGAAGGCTCTAGGGTGTTACGGTTCGGGTGCATAGTATCTATGGTGAAAGATCTACGGCGCAGGGCGGGGGTTTAGGGTCTCTACCTGTGATCATCTAAACCTCGCACCGTCGTTGACGAGGAATTTGAATCCCGGAACTCCAAGGAAAGGCAGGCTTGCACTTTCAGAAAAGTACTGCAACCGGAAGTGGAGCACTAGATCTTGAGACTCTCAAGCATCCAAGATGCGGAGAGCTTTGTCTCCATGGCAAACGGCATGCCCTCTGTGTGCCTGGGCTTCGGGTTCAAGGCCTTACACTGGAGTTCTTCTGAAGGGGCCGATGTGGGAGTTTCCGAAAATTAGGGGTACCTTGTTTCGGGGTCCTCATAAAAACGGATCTTACTATTCAGGGTACTACATAGGGTCCCATATTTTCGGAAACTCCCATGTAACTACGTGCCTGCAGCGGTACTTCAGGGCCCGTGAAGAGTGCCTAAATCCAGAGCAACGCGAAGATCGCAATTGCAAACCCTTAACCCTGTACTGGTTCAGAAAGATCGCAAAGCAGATCCTGGCAAGGAAACGAATCCGAATGAATTGCTCCACAGCATGCGTAGAAGCTTTGCGGTCTTTATCTGTGTGTCCAGGAGATGGCTTGAGAATCAGCGATTCGGGCAAACGTGGAACCTGCAACAGCTAGTAGGATTCCTAACGACGGACCTCCTGCCAATGCTCGGACTCGAGCGATATTCTATGACCAAGGCAGTGTGGGAATAGAACTGGCGCAGCTTAAGGCTTAGTGTAGGGTCGAGTCCGATTGCCCTCCAAATCGGAGCAATCTTGGATCCACATCAGGGGTCTATAGGGGTCCGCATATTATCTTCGAACACGTGTTGCAAGAAGCAAGACAAACATGTTGATCTAGACATCAAAGATCTCGAAGGGTTTAGAAAAACGTGCCAAAGCAGTCGTAAGTTGTAAATGTAGTTGGTTTGGGAATATCACTTGACAAGGCCGGATGTAGGGTGAGGGTTTATGGTGCTGCGCTGGGGCTTAGGGATTTCGGAGATCTTCGGGTCTGTGATGTCAGAAGTAAGGCAAGCGCATGCGCATGACGTCGCCGCCGGTGATGCCAACACCATACCTCAAGGAAAGTGTTGGAGCTATCATCGGTACATGCTCTCTGTGTCTATGTATGTATATACATATATATATATATATATACACACACACACCTTTTTTCATTATTACGGGCATGATCACAAAGAAGCCTTAACTGTAACAAGCCTTTGGGTGCTCTCGGCACTCGTGGTTTTGCGTTTACGTTCCGTTTCGCATCCTTGCTCCAGCCAGAGGGCTGAGAAGGCCAGGAGATGTTCAAGCCTATAACGTAGGGGCCTTGATAATTAGGCTGGGCTTATTACGGCCCATTATACTATAATGTTCATAAGGAACCAACAAAGTCAGTTGGGGTTTAGGGTTTGGGGTTTAGGGTATTAAGGCCCCTATAGTGAGTAACCTTATGCAGCAACAGGGCAGACCCTAAACTCCAAACGTCCGAAGCACGGCCATGCATCGAACCCTGACCCCAAACCTGAAGCCTTGTTGGCCGTGCCTTGTTCCTCGCAGGGCCTTCATGCTTACATCCCGATAATCCTCATCATGAAGGAAAGGAGGTCTCCAAATGGGGAGCTCGAGGAAGATGTAAAGTTAGGTAACATGAGCTGACCAGAAGTGCCACGACTTAGGTCCTGCGGTATGCGTAAACCCGCCACTGAGATTCCAATGTTCCGATATCTCCGCGAAGCTTTCAGGGCTGATGTTCGAAGGAAGGCCTAGTCGGTCCTAGGCTAGTGTAGGCTCACCACAATCGTGAAGTCTCCTGTACTGAACTTAGAACCCTAGCAGAAATTATAATTTTAGCTGTTTCTTAGGGATTATAATAACCAGAACTTAAAAACAATTTCTAAGTACCCCTAAGTCTCCAGACCGTGCACCCGCCGAAGATCCGGCGACAGACATGCAGAACTCCGATCTGACGGCCCTTTCACAGCATAAATGGGAATTTCCGAAAATAGGGGACCCTAATATAATACCCTATAAATAGTAGGATCCTTATTATAAGGACCCCAAAATAAGGTACCCCTAATTTTTCGGAAATGCCTAAATCCCCCAACCCTTAAATCGAAACCTGACCCTTAACCCAACACCCCGCAACCCGAAGCCTTTAACCCGAAACCCGAAAAACCTCAACCCCAAAACCCTTCCCAAACCCTTAGACCCTAGACCCTAAACCCTAAACCCTTAGCCCCGAAACCGGCTCTAGGGCTTAAACCCAAACCTCAAACCTTTCGATACGCCCGACGTTCGGACAAGGCGCTTCAGGTAGCTCGTGGGGCTATCGCTCTCCTTCTTCGAAGCCCCTCCACCTGATGTGCAAAGTAGTGTATACCCGCAGGCTCCATAGTAGTGCCTTGTTGGGATTACTTTATGTGATTCATGAACCCCAAAAGGCAACTACCATGGAGCCTCTAGGTAATATTCTGTAGTATGTTACACAGTACGTAGTACATAATACTGCAAATCTATTCGTATGTTATATTAGTATATGAAGGCATCTCGCAGTATTTTACGGTAGATTGAAGTGTGTTATAACTCTACCCAGGTCACACGCTAAACAGGAAATTACCCTGCAGTTGCCTTGCCATTCATTGCATGTTTTGCCTAAAACTCCTGAGGGGTCTGGGTCTTCTGGCGTTCGGGCTCAGGAAGGTTGAGGGCTTAGGATTCAGGGTGTTGATGTTCTGGGTTGCGGAAATGTAGCATGATGAATATGAAAAAAGAAGCAACATTTCGTAGAGACTACGAAGGGATATGAGTATACGATGATTATATTCAGATCCCTGTACTGTTCACTGGAACATGGTGACAGACTCCCCCGGTCTCCAGACCTAGGACTGCTCCCGAACTTCTGAACTGAAGTTGGGGTTGAACATCGTTAACTGAGGACTTTGCGGGAACACTCTATTATTGAAATTGCTCAGAGCCCGATAATGGGGCTTAGGGTTAAGGGGGTTGGATTTTTAAGGCCCTTCCTGAACCCCTCTGAGCCTGAACCCTAATCAAGCACGGGGTTCTAAACCGCCTCAAGCTGATGTCTGGGCCCTAAGCCCTAAACCCTAATCCCTAAACCCTAATCCTTAAACCCTAATCCCGACACCCTAACTTGAACCCTTTGCCCACAAATGCTAACACTGTCCCATGCACACCCCTAAACCCTAACCCGCAAACCCCAAACCCTAACCCCTAAACCCAAACCCCCACTCCCCTAAACCCTAAACCACACCAACCCTGGGGCCTGCAGCCATGTCGAACGGGCATTTGCTGAAGCCGCGGCAATAGCCCTTCCTCGGCATTCTGCGGTTTAGGGTTTGGGGTGTTTAAACTTTTCGGGATTTAAGGTTTCAGGGCTTCAGACGTTTAGGGCTTCAGACCCGTGCAGGGCTTGCAGGTCTGAGTAAACTTGAAGCCCTCAACCGATCCAGGCGCGGAGTTCTGGTAACTACAGAACTTAACGGTTTAGGGTTCAGCGTTCCCAGAGACTCCAATATCCCGTATTTAAGGAATATTCCTTAAATCATATTAGGGATCCTACTATAGTATAATTGTAATTTAAGGTATATTCCTTGATTAAAGGATCTTGGAGTTAAGGGTTTAGGGGGGGTGTAAAGGTGGATGCCTGGGAAGTCCATCTCTTTGCAGGCTTAGCACTCACTTACCCCAAGGGTCCAAAAGACCCAACACTTAGGGCTCCTTTAAGGGGTTCTATAAGGTTCGTTTAAATGGGGTATTATAAGAGTTCTATAATATGGGCCTTAATAATCAGGTACTCGGTTTTAGGAAAATAGTTATGTAGGTTTGGATTTGGGATAGTATATGATCATTAGGTACTTGGACCCTTGGGGTTATAAGCTCGCGAAGTCCTCTTGCGCAAAACCCATAACTCGTCATAAACACAATCCCTGAACGCTGAAACTTCAACTCGAATCAAGGCTTCCCTGCCGCGACCAAAATGTGGAGAATTCTCTACATAGAAATGGCATACTCTTGCAGGGGCCAAACAACTTACTCTTATCCTAAGTGTAGACCGTCACTTCGAGAGCTCCACATGTCGACTTCATAGCTATTGAATGAGAAAATCATCACCCTTTGGCAGGACGGGTTCTTGGGCAACGGAAGCATCAGGGTAGCCTTTAAAGCCCGGGTTTCGGAGTTGTGACAGAGCGTCACGGTAAAGGTTTAAGATCACAGGTAGCAGTCTCTCATACAAGAGACTAAGTAGCGGGGGTTCGAAATTAAGGGCCTAGGATAATGTGGACCCACTCGAACAGTAATATAGGGGCCTCGATAATTGCGATAGGGGTTTTGGGGTCCGCTACAATTACCATAACTATAGAAGGATCCTCAACAATAGTATAGCTATTAATTAAGGCCTCTATACTATCCGTTGCAAAAGAGATCCAGATCTGGATCCCCTAATTATCCATGTCTTCGACGGGCATCTTCTTCGCGTTGCAAACGCGGAAGAGACCGATGAAGTCCCCCCACTCCTGGAACCAAGAGAATTCCACATCGATGGATATGGGCGTTTCCGAAGATATAGGGGACCCTAATAGATTACCTGAAAAAGTAGGATCCTGAGGATAAGGACCCCGCAATAAGGTACCCCTGATTGCCGGAAACTCCCATATGTACCGTAGAACGGCGTCTTGGGCGCCTGGCCAAGGACCAATATCTGGGGCTTAATAATTAAATTTGGTGGTATAATATACTATAAATATCATAACCCTCAGAATAGTATAGGTTATTATTTAGGCCCCTATATGGGCCGTTGATGACCAAGAAGCCAGAGTACAGCAGCAGGGTGTACATTATGAAACCCATAGCTTTAGATCTTAGAGCGCTTGGCACATGCGTTTCACAAGCTCGGAGTTCATGGTGTTGAGCTTGATGCTTCTTTAGCCCCACGGTTAGGCTGTTAGGAGCCTGCTTGGAGATCCGTTATGTGCAGTCCTACATCGCATCGAACCTCCCAGCACCCTTACGGGTTTAGGGTTTAGGGTCCTACGTTATACTCTGCCCACTGCGGCTCCTCGGGAACCTGGCACTCTGGACAGTCCTGGCGTGTGGCAACTGCCGACACTCTCTTCTCGCTCGGGCTTGGGGCTGCTGGGGCTGAGTAATAATAATACAATAATACTAATACTATAATAGTAATAAAACTATAATAATACGATAATCGTAATAATACTATAATATTGATACAATCATGATAATAATAATGTGGGTCTGGGTACGGGGAGTGCCTTTTGCGTCAGGGAGGGTGGTTTTGAGCCTTGGACCGGCGGAGGGTCTTGAGTTGTCCTTCTTATCCGAATAGGCCGTATAGGTTGTGCAGAGCACACGCAGCAAGCGTAGAGACCATCGTTTTCGGTCGTGGTGATGTTCAAGGTACATGACTGCAGGGTTCCACTTTTCGCGGATATACGTGCCGTTCCTGGACCCTGTACTGTTCTACCTTATTCTGGTAACGCACAAAACCTGTTATCCCAAAAAGGTACGACAGTCGAGGGTCTGGGTGTTAACATGACTCCAATCGAACCTGCTCGTAGGATGCTTGGGTACATGTGGGTTTAGACCAGGAGCCACAAAGTTGCAACATCCTTATCGCATCTATGCCTTACATAGAGGCGAGATTCTTCCTTAGTCAATGTTCTAGTCTAGCTCCTCGGACTCTTGCAAGCTTTGAAGACGGTGGGAAGTCTTGGGTGCCACACAGTTTCTAGTGGCGTAAACACTGGGTCTCACCAGAATCAAGCTCGGTTTTGCATCGGTACCACTTCGCAACTACCTCGCTAGTGCATCGCGTATACTTGCTGTTGGTTTCACTTGATCTGGGCCCGGATGAGGATGAACAGCGGGCTGGAACGTGGAGTCGAGTGACAAACCCGTAAAACCCAAACCCAAATGAATATGCGCATATGGAACAGGCAGACTTCCGGTCTGGATACGCACTAGGGCTTATAGGATCTAGGATATTGGGGATCCCAGACCCCAAACCCCAATTCCCAGACTGCGGGTTGGGGTTTGTGGTCGCAGCTCCTTGGAGTAGCCTTTGATGATCTTCTTCCCTGAGTGGACATCTAGTGTGGGCTTAGAGGGTTTAGGATTCATACAGGGTTTAAGAGCGATGTGGATTTGTGGGCTTTGCGGGGTTGGGATTCATGCTTGGGGTTTGGGCCACGACGTTTTCGGCGGAGGCCATTGAAGCAAAGACGAGATGGCAAGTTGCGTATCAATGCCATGGTATCGGCGATGTCACGATGGAGCATGCGAGTATGTGAGTGCTTCAACAACTGTGGGGAATACTGACATATCGCCTAGACAGTTTGGTAAGCAGCTCTTGGATACTCTTCATTCTTTGAAAAGCCTCCTATACCAAGCCGCCAAGCTGGAACTTACATATGCAGTGGGTGCTGGCATACACCTCCTGTACAGACTGCATGATAAGTACATTCCGATGACTACGTACTTTCAGAATACGGGACTTTTTAGGGTTTGGCGGATATAGGCTTGGGGCTTAAGACCCAGAGCCGCCTAGAGTTTGATAAACGAGGCGACCGCGGACCGGGAAGAGTCGAGTTACAAATCTCAGCTCGCAGGTATGAACGGACATGGGCTGAAGCCTTCCCCAGCTTGGGCTGGCCTAAACCAACTAGTCGAACGGTGGCAAGGTGCGGTCGTAGTCTGACTCCTCCTTCTCAACATCCGCGCACGCGGAGCTTGAATCGAAGGGGTTGCTCTCTTGCCTTGCAGCTCGCGGCAGAGGAATGGGCGGATTGAAGTTTGGGAGCTGAGAGCAACCAGAGCACTCTTCAGAGCGTGTCCCTCGCCTCTTCTGTACAGCAACTCTCTCTCTCTCTCTTTCTTTCTCCCCTTTCCTGCAGTCTCTTATCCTCCATCTCTAACATGTCTAGCGCCGTTGCTTCTGTAACAAAAGTCCACTTTCCACTTCAAGCAGCCGTCTCTCAGTGATTCCGGATTCAGTGTTGCAAAAGGCTTCGTGAGACTCTCTCTCTGTCTCTCTCTCTCTCTCTCTCTTTCTCTCTCTCTCTCTCTCTCTCTCTCTCTCTCTCTCTCTCTCTCTCTCTCTCTCTCTCTCTCTCTCTCTCTCTCTCTCTCTCTCTCTCTCTATCTTTCTCTCTCTCTCTCTCTCTCCCTCTCTCTTTCGCTTTCTCTCTCGCTCTCTCTTTTCTCTCTCCTCTCTTCTCTCTCTTTCTCTCTTCTATCTTGTCTCTCTCTCTCTTCTCTCTCTCTCTGTCTTCTCTCTCTTGCTCTCTCTCTCTCTCTGTCTCTTCTCTCGCTCTCTCTCTCTGTTCTCTGGTCTCTCTACTTCTTCTTCTCTCTCTCTCTCTCTCTCTCCTCTATCCTTCTCCCTCTCTCTCTTCTTCTCTCTCTCTCTCTCTCTCATGTCTCTCTCTCTCTATTGCTCTGTCTGTAAGAACACAGGTATGAAGCAGACATGCTTGAATTCTTTGATGTGCTGTGTTGCGGGCACGTTCTCGCATGCATCGTGGTGGGAAGTACATGGCATAGAACACGTGGTATTTTAACAATGAGTTCGTAGGGACTAGACACATCCAAAAGTAGAAGTTGATGCGTGTCGTCCCCGGCCGTGGCGTGGGCGCAGGTTGTTAGTACAGTTGTAGTTGAAGATGGTCTGGAGTTGTGGTGGCGTACTTAAAGGGTCATGGACTTCGTAACTAGGGTTTGAATTAGGGTAAATCTACTTATAACCCAAATAAGGTACTTATAACTTTATTACTAAGCCCATGATCCTCCCCAGGACCTCTGACCCACACTACCCATACTCGTATTCCGCATATTATTCCCTAGCCTAACCCCAAAAACCCCACAGCACTCACACCTTCAACACAAAACCTTGAGGGGGGGGGGGGGTGGGCTCTCTCCCCCTTCCTCTTTTCCTTCTCCCTCCGGGTGGGGGGGGGGGGGGGGGGGGGGGGGGGGGGGGGGGGGGGGGGGGGTTTGGGGGGTTTGGGGGGGGGGGGGGGTCCTTCTTTCTTATTCGGGGGGGGGGGGGGGGGGGGGGGGGGGGGGGGGGGGGGGTTTTTGGTTTGGGAACCCAAAAATCCTCCAACCCTACATCAGGACTAGTGCGAACGCGGCCACTCCCAAATCGCCACAGCCGTGCCCTGCGAGGACACGTATTCCAACCTGAACCTCGGCCATCGGCAAGCTTGGCTTTGGGACTTGTCTTGTTTCGAGGACCCTTTCTCCGTCCGCTTCTTTTGTCCGAACCAAGCAGATGTGGGTTTCGTTTCGGGCTTGAGGTTTATTGGTTTCAGGCCTTGGGTTTTCAGGAAGTCGCGGTTGCAAACTTCGACTCTGATCCCACAGTAGGAATCTGGCAATAAGGAAACACGAACAAGACGCTCAACTATGTTCGCCTTGTGCTAAGCCTTCAGGATGTGCATCATCATTTTTAACTAGCCATATCTTGGAGCTTATTCCAAGTCAACTAGTCAAAGCATAGTTCCGAAGAGCACTCAAGCTTACCTCGGAACAAGTTCAGACCTCAAGCCCCAAAAAACCCTAAACCCTATACCCCTACATAAACTCTACAAAAACGCGTGTGATTCGACTACAAGGGCCTCTAGTCTGATAGGTGCTGCAACAGCATTGGCTTAGCTTTAAGTCTCGGGCTTCGGAAAGTGGATGCTGTTGTCTCTGAGGCTTTGGGGCTTCAATGTTCCCCGGACGCCCAGGTAGAACTCTTTATAGGTTGCTTTAACCTCTTAAAGATTAATTCTGGGCCCTGTAAAAGAACCCTGCTTTCATGACCAGGGCTCCTACAGTAGAAGCCAGAAAGTTGGAATATCATTATCGTAACCCCTGTAACGTAAATTATAGGGGTTCCTACCATTAATCCATATTCCAACTTTCTGGAGTTCCTTTAATCCTATACCTGTCACGACTTCCGTGTTCGGCCTCAGGCTCCAATAGGTGGGGCCCAACATCACAAACACAACAGAGGCCAAACAACAATCAGTGCAAAAACGCAACAACAACAACAACAGCAGCAGAACAAACAAAACCAAAAAACAACTGAAACCCTAGCAATGAGCCCCACACCCTAAAATTCCGAAAAGAGACCCTAAACCCCTAAACCCTAAACCCTAAATTTAAACCCTAAACCCTAAACCGTACCCGATACCTAGATCAACCCCTGAGGAGCGCCGACAGGAATGCTGGGAGCTCGGCTTGAACTTGCCAGATTTCATCCTTAGGACAAGAAAAAACCACTGGGGATCTAAGAACCCCTGGGGACCTAAGGACTCATCAATGAAGGCTTTTGGGCCCAAAGACCATACTATATAAGGCTTTTGGGCTATTTTGATCCCTCTGGGAAGAGACTTGAGGGTTGAGGTTCAGGGCAGGTCACTTACTTGAAGGTACTCTTCCAACCTAAAGCCCGCGAGGTTAAAATTCTAAACGCCTTCACCCCTATGCCTCCAAGCCCTAAACCCTAAAGCCCCTAAACCCCTAAACCCTAAACCCTAAACCCCTAAACCCTAAAGCCTTCAACCCTGAACCCCTAGACTGCCAACCCCCGACCCATCAAGCTTGATCTGAAACCTAACCATATGGGTGGTTGGCAAAATTAGGGTCCCTTTTTGGGTACCCTAAATATTAGGTGCCGTATCATAGTACGGACCCAAAAAGGGATCCTAATTTTGACAACCACCCATATGAAATACGAACTGCATATGATATTGTTTTACGTACAAGTGCAAATCAAATATTCAAGCACCAGTATGTCCTGACTGCTTAGTGACGGTTTAGAGATGAATATCCTGCATGACCCTCTAGGCAATTAGAGCTTGGGGCCTGAAGCTCTTGAAGCACTTCAAGCTTCGGTTTAGGGTGTAGGGTTCAGGGTTTAGTGTTTAGGGTTCAGGGGTTAGGGTTTAGGGGTAGTTGCGAGTAGAGTTGTTCGGCTTAGGGTCTACCGAGAGTCTAGGGTTTAGAGATTCGGGATACTGTAACTTACTTTTCCCTAGAGTTGCCTTGTGTGCAACCTTTCCGATCGAAGTGAGTGAGTTTGCTCTTGGCAGCTCAGGGTTTTGGAGTTCTGGACCTGTCAAGCATTGTGCACCCACTTCCTCGAACAGCATGCAAAAGCATGAAAGTCCACTGCTGATGAACTGAAGCTACAAAGGGTCGAAATAAGAAGACTCTCTCTCTCTCTCTCTCTCTCTCTCCTTTTTGCGCACACATAGATAACGAGATCGTCAGGAAGACAAACTACCACCACGGATGCCCGAAATCAAAAACTTACCCTGCTCTAGAGCAAGATTTGCCACAACAGGTGAACATAAAGCGTTCTAATGAGGGCGCGCTCAACCGTCACGTAGAGACCCCCAACCACCACAGTGTTTGTTAAACCTAAACCCAACTCTAAACCGTCAGCCCTGAATTGAAAACCCAGAAACCCCTACCTGAACCCCACAAGCCCTAAACCGGTTAAAAAGCTCTCGGCCCTGAAGCCAACACCACAAGGCAATTGCTTCTGAGCGGCTTGTAGTCGCCCACCTCATTGAGAATGCTGTACTTGAAGTGCCTTGGACACAATGAGGATTTAGGTCGGCTTAGGGTTTCGAGGGTGTGAGGCGCAGATCTTCCAAGTCTGCGGTAATTAGCCCACAGAGTGTCTAATATCTTCGGTTCAAACCGCTTTTCGGCAAGTTTGAGTTTAGGGGAGAGGGGGGCCGGTAGGAGGATACTGGGACGGAAGCGAAGATTTGGCGTGTTGGGCACTCCGGTGAAATACAGAAAGGGGGTCTGGCTTCCACACTTTATTCATTTCGGCTCCAGAACCATCAGCTGCATGTTTCAGAGCGTTTTTCCATCCCCGAACCCGAAGCCCGAGCTTCGCTTCGTTTGTGACTGTTGCTCTCTATTTCGGGCAGGAAGCTCGGATTTGGGTAACCACGACCTTCGCGCGCTGAAAATGACAGGGCTGGCATGAGGATTACTACTATGACTTATAACTGTTAAGATTACTATGAAAGTGTCTTTGTGGTGTATGGGTGCTTGTTTGTCTTCCGGGCGCCAAAAGACACCGAGCCTCAGCGACCCTTTCTCTCACAGGCAAGCGCCGGCCCTAGGCTGCCACCATCAAGAAAATTGTCATTTTTTGGTACATTAATGGTTTAGGGTTTAGGGTTTTTAATAATATACTACATATTACGATGGCAAATTACAAAAACTCAAGCACACTACTAATAAGACTACTATTATTGGCAGGGTGTTTTCGGAAGTCTCAGGCTACAATTACTATGTCGCCAGTGCCGCTACTACGACGCAGGCTACGACTAGGAATAGTGCTGTACTAGTTACTAGTAATAATCCATGCGAGTACGAGTACTGCTACTGCTACTGATCCTGCCACTGCGACTGCTGCTGCTGTGGCTGCTGCTGCTGCTACTACTCCTACTACCACTACTACTACCACTACTACTACTACGACTACTACTACTACGACTGCTACTACTACGACTACCACTGCGACTACTACTACTACTACTACTGCTACTACTACGACTACTACTGCGACTACTACTACTACTACTACTACTGCTACTACTACTGCTACTACTAATACTAGTACCAGCACTGCTACAACGACGATCACGACAGCGGCGCCACGACTACCACTGCCACTGCCACCACCACTACTACTGCAACTACGATGACGGCTACTACTGCTATTATGAGAAAACTGGTGATCATGACATCATATCCCATTGTTTATGTCATAAAGCGCGCTTTGTCTTGGACCACCCCTCGCCGGCTAGGGTGTTAGCGTGAGTTGTGAGTGGTGCGTTGACTAGTTGACTATGGAAACTACCATTGCGATGGCACCATTTCCGGGCGCCTTTGGCGACGGAAACGCCGAGCTGTCGTTAGCAAACGCCCCACAGAGCTCCATGGATACGGACCATATAAGGGTTCCTTTAGGGATCTTTAAGGGTTCCTTTAAAGAGATCTATAAGGGTTCTTTAAAGGGTTTAGGGCTTCATCAGTATATTTGTCTCCATTGTAGTTCCTTTTTTGGTTAACCAGTATTATGGTTAGGATCCTGCAATATAGTTTTTGGTTAACCAGAAAAAGGAACCACAATGGAGACTACAGGTATGGTGCAAGAAGACCAGCGGACAACATTGAAGACATTAGCGGCCAGTTCCAGCTACCATATTCCAGCAATGTAAAGCAACATCTAGAAACTCTAAACCATAAACCCTAAGCCCCAAACCAGAAATCCCAAACCCCTAAACCCCTTTATAGAACCCTATACATCCCTTTAAAGGAACCCTTATAGAACCCCCAACCCCCAAGCCCTAAACCCAAAGCCTCGCAGGATGGAGATCCTAAGAGCCAAATCATTGCCCAATTGGAGGTTCATAGGTAGTTACAAGGGTTCCTTTAATGGTCCCTTTAAAGGGATCTATAGGGATTCTATGAGGGTATAGGGTTTCAAAACCCTAAAACTAAGGAACACGTAATGAACTAAGTAATAAGTATTGGCCCGCAACACCTTTAAAAGGCTGTTAATCTATGTACTTTAAGGTCCAGGTAAGACCTCTGTGAGGTCTCCGCATTTCGCAGCTGCCCTGCGCGCCTTTGGCGGCCGGGGCGTTCATCGAAGCCTAGGGTTTAGAGTTCCCAACTACATACCCGATTACCTATTCTAGGTTTGTGCAAACCATGAACAGCCCTAAATCCTAAACCCGAAACTTGAACCCGAAACATGACTGCCAAACCCTAAACTTAACACATACTTGAAAGCTAAATCCGAAACCTAAACCCTAGGCCAGCAGGCAGGTCCGCGGACCTTTAGGCTTTCGACTCGCCTGAAGGTGCTCCCTTCAGGTACCTTGGCTGTGGATAGGGCCTGAATTTTGTCAAAGGGTCATAGACTGGATTACTATCGTCGATGATTAGTACAAGAGTTCGGTTCAAACGGGTTCTAAAGAGACTACTAAACGGGGGGTCCTCTGGGGGTTTAGAAGGAAGGTACCTTGGCTGTGGGGAGCACTTGCAGGGTACGCCTTCGAAAGCCCCTTCAGGGTTCTGTGTTCTCGGGTTGTGGGGCTTAGAGCATCTGCTGTTTCTTAATTCAAAGTCTCTTTGGATCAGGACAAAGCAGGAATTCCGCTTGCTTGCATTAGAGGAGGTCTTTGGACACAGTATTATGTAGCCGCATGTAGCCCAGGAACCATACGGATCTTACCAATTTCTGTTGGATTATGGTCTTGAACGAACCCAGAACCGAAAAACAGAAGCAAAAGCAGTATTGTTCGGTTTGCTAAAGCACCTTAGACATTCTGACCCTAGCATCGCACGGAAGGTTTGCGTGGCCACCTGAAGTATGACAGTTGGGTTTAAGGCACATGCAGTCTTTTAGGCTTTCTTGGTAGGAATAAGGGCGCAGCAAGCAACGTGCACAACAAATGGCTGAATGAGCAGGATTTCCAACCTCAGCATGCCCTTGCGGCCCACTTGCACTTCTAACCATAGCGACCGAAGACAACCAACCGTAAACCATGTAAACCCTAACCTCCACATCCAAAACCTGACAGCTCTGATCTCCACATCCGAATAACTCCGGACCCTAAACTTGTGACAGCAAAAGCCCGAACGCTACAACCCACCTTAGATCTTCAAAGGCTTACTGCCCAGGCGCCAGTTTGTAGCCTCCTCCAAGAAAGCGGTGACCGCAATGGCCACCTGAGACGGGGTTCTTACAGTTAGGATTTCTGTGAGTGTGCATAGGCTCACTAGGAATATTCGTGAACTTATACTCAGGGTGTTAGGGAGTTCTTGTGAGGTCTTAAGCAGCAGTGGAAACCGTGGTTTAGGTAAAGATTAGGGTTGAGTGCCCCGGAAATACATACTTTTATTTGCTACGTCTAATGCTGCGGCTAGAAGTTTGGACTGGTCTGAGGGCTTTAACTTTAAAGCCTCGGGGAAGTCAAGAGTCAAGCTTGCGTGCAGAGCCCTCAACCCGGCACTCTCGCTGCCTCACGAACCCCAAAGCCTGCAAGACCTTCCCACCCCTCCTCCACTGTCAACATTAAACCCTACACCCAAAACCCCCAAACCCCAAAACCTTCCCCTAAACCCCTAAACCCGAAACCGCCAAACCCTAAACCCAAACCCTCCCGTAAACCCCTAAACCCTAAACCCCCAAACCCTAAACCCCTAGACCCCTAAACCCCTAAACCCGAAACCCTAAACTCCCTAAACCCCCAAACCCTAAACCCCTAGACCCCAAAACCCGAAACCCTAAACTCCCTAAACCCCCAAACCCTAAACCCCTAGACCCCTAAACCCCAAAACCCGAAACCCTAAACTCCCTAAACCCCCAAACCCTAAACCCCTAGACCCCTAAACCCCTAAACCCGAAACCCTAAACTCCCTAAACCCCCAAACCCTAAACCCCTAGACCCCTAAACCCCTAAACCCGAAACCCTAAACTCCCTAAACCCCCAAACCCTAAACCCCTAGACCCCTAGACCCCTAACCCTAAACTCCCTAAACCCCCAAACCCTAAACCCCTAGACCCCTAAACCCTAAACCCCTAGACCCCTAAACCCCTAAACCCCTAACCCCTAAACTCCCTAAACCCCCAAACCCTAAATACCCCAAAACCCCTAAACCCTAACCCCTAAACTCCCTAAACCCCCAAACCCTAAACCCCAAAACCCTAAACCCGAAACCCTAAACTCCCTAAACCCCCAAACCCTAAACCCCAAAACCCCTAAACCCGAAACTCCCTAAACTCCCAAAGCCCGAAACCCTAAAACCCCTTAAAAGCCCTCGGAAGCTCCAAATGCCAGGAGCTTCGAAGTCCCTGATCACCCTGGATGCCCCCAGCCAAGACCTGAACCTGAAATAAACCTAGATTTGGGTTTAGGGTTTAGGGTTTAGGGTTTAGGGTTTAGGGTTTAGGGCTTAGGGTTTAGGGTTTAGGGTTTGGGGTTTAGGGTTTAAGGTTTAGGGTTTAGGGTTTAGGATACCAAAGATACGGGAGTTTTGGAAAATTAGGGGTGAGGATCCTACTATGTAGGGTACTTTACTACGGTCCCCCATTTTCGGAAACCCCGTAAAGTTGGAAACCCGATTAAGGCCAAATGGTCCTGGGACTCCCTATACATTACTCTTAAGGATTGAGGCTATTGGGTTTCAACTTTTTGGCTTCTACTGTATATAGATGCTTATGGGGTTAGGGGTTTGGGCTTTAGGGATTTATGTTTAGGTGTTTAGGGTTGGGGGGTTTGGGGTTTCAGATTGTGACTCTTTGTACCCGGGTTTAGGATGGTAGTTATGTAGGTTAGCATTTTGGAGAGTATATGATGATTGGGTACTCGGACCCTTGGGGTAGGGTTTGGGCTTTAGAGGTTAGTTACGGGGGCTTAGGGTTGGGGGGTTTAGGGATTGGGGTTTGGGGGTTAGGGTTTAGGGGTTGAGGGTCTCGGGGATTACCTTCGAACAACAACAGGGTTTTGGAGTACCTGAACACGAAAAAACTACCTAGGGGATATCGGGCATTCTGTAGGGCTAAGAGGGCTTAGGGCATAGAGTATGGAGCCTACACTTAAAGGATCATGGGACTTAGTATAACTAGGGTTATAATTAGGGTAACTCTACTTATACATACTTATAACCCCAATTAAGGAAATTACTTATAACCTAATTTACTAAGACCCATGATCCTCCAAGCAGGACTGATAGGATTTACGGCTCGAAGCTCGCGCCTTGTCTCCGGACTTCTCATCCCAGAGCTCCTGCCAATGCCTCAGCCGGTCCCCCCCCCCGAATTTAGGGTTTTAAGGCAACCACCGGAACCACTTATTCAAGATTCAAGGTCGGGAAGTGTAGGTTTAGTGTGAGGATTCCAGGATTCAGACTATCGGTTTGGGTTGAGAGCTTGCGGAAGCATCATCCCTGCTGTTGATGCCGAAGAGTGAAGAGTCCCAGACACACACACACACATACACCTCACAAATTCAAGGTATACTTTCGAAAACGCATCTGCGCTTCAATTGCAGAGCCAAGAAAAGTGATACTAAACAGTGCCCAAGATGCTCCAGGCGACGAAGACGCTCTTCCTTGGGCAGCTCATTTGCTCGGTCGGCCTGGAACCGGCGGCGCGTTTGAGTTCAGGTATCTGTTTCCAGAACACTCTGTATCAGATTTTGATGCTGTGTTGGCCTCGCCGACTATATTATGGTTCTTCGCTTTAGCCTGTGTTCTATGGTCATGCCCGGATTTCGTTCAGAGGCCGTAACAGAAAACTTGCGGTTCCAGTTCCAGCTGTAGGGTGACGGTCTCGCCATTCTACTTGACGACAGGATCACCCATAGTCGCGGAGGCCCGAACCCTACCCTTTGCGAGGAGGTTCATAAAGTCATGACTCTGAGTATATGACTTTAGGCATTGGTGATGCTTGGTGTGTGGACTCTCTGTCGTAAGTCATGTGAATGACCTGCAGAGAGGATGACCCAATGCAGATTTGCGAGGATGGAAGGAATTCTGCTCTTGCTTCACAAGCATATACTTCTACAAATATAGGCTTGGCAAGCCTGAGCCCGTTACGGTTTTAGGACCTGGGCGCGTGGGGCCTTCAACCCGGACAACGCTTCAAACGGGTAACTCCGACGGAAGTTGATAGATACATCCCATCAACAGCCCGCAACAACCCATGCAGCACGTATCTAGAGGCAGGGTTTGCCTTCATGTCTTCTCGGATGCCGCGCACGATCGTCCTCGGCTCACGAGACTAGGGCCTACGTAGGCAGCCTATCGAAGAAAGTCTAGTTTAAGACCATGCCGTTCTGCATCCGAAAAGGCAAAAATCCGAAGCCCCACTCTAAACTGTAACACACTAAAGCTTACGCCCGAAAACCCTACACTAAACCCTATGTATACCCTAAGCCCTCAACCTTAAACCTTGGAGCACTGACACCAAACCCTGCTTGCACACACCTCAAACCCAAAAAGCGCTGACGTCCAACGAAAAAACACAACTCCTACTGTATCGCAGGCATACTAGCCAAAAACATGATTCTGATTCTGAGAGGCGAGTCGTGTCCAGAGGGACGCAGCCCAAAACTTGCAACTTACAAAACAGGTGAAACGGCGGTTGGGCGTTGCAACCAAAACTCCTGCGCTGACTCCCTAGCACCTTCAACGGAGGCTTGAGCTATGTGGTCCATGACCCAACTCACAGTGGTAGGAGAGGGACGAAAGAGTCTGGCAAGTCTAGCCAGGTCTAAGTCCTCAGAACCTTCCCCTCCGGTGATTTCAGTGTAAATGGGTGGTCTAGGCCCGAGGGCCTGCTGCACAGGCAAGGCTGCAACGTAGGCACCCCAGCATCCGCCTCTGAGCTGACGCATTGCTTTGACCTCAACACTTTCAACCTCCGTTATCTGTTCAACAGAAAGAGGCGGGAAGACGTGTAGCAAGCGCGCGAGGCAGGATGAGGAATGCTTCAGGTGTGCCTGAACACGGCGCACCGAATGATAGTGCTTCATGCAGGCATGGCAGTGCGACCCTAGTGCATAGTGCCGCGAAGGGCTGAGGCGGCCGTGTTTGCGCGCCAAATGCACGCCTAAGTGTTTTCTCAGGACGAAGCGGTCGCCACATAGGTCGCATGCGAACGGCCTCTCCTCGGATAGTGGGCGTGGGAGCCGAGCTCCGGTATGTGAGGGTTTCCATTCCATGAGGTCCTCACAGTATCCTCGGATGGCCTGTTTGACGCGTGACTTCCACCACATGGGTGAGTCCTGCATCGATTCTACTAGCGCGGTTATTGGGCACGGCATGCGTAGCAAAGCAGCCGCAGCTGGCACATACACTGCTACTGCTTTCAAGTCCAGGAGGAACATGCCCAACCAGGACTTCTGAGGGGCCTGCAGCCAGTGGGTGTGAAGGAGATGCAGGAGCGCTCCTGGTCCTTTTTGTAAGAGTCGCCCAAAAAAGGATGCCCTGGCCTGGGCTAACGCTAGTAGTGGGGACGGGGCGCGAGCGGCCTGGAGGACAGCGTAGCTGTGTGGGCTGTCCTCCTTGTCCTTCCATCTCAACAGTCCTCGCCAGAGAAGCACATAGTGTCGACACCAAGTCCTGCGGTGTTGCGACGCATGCAAGTCAATCGTCGCACTGGAGAACGTGAAACGGGACAGGACGAGGCTATGGAGAAGCGTCCGGCGGAGGCTGAGCGGAACCTGACTGTTAGAGAACAGCTTACGACTAAGGGGACGCAGCATGCCGTGAGCAGCGGCGACTCGGAATCGTATCTCAGGGTCAGGTGTGGAATTGGCCACAGTAATACTCCCCAGATGCCGATAGGCGTCAATGACGGGCAGTCGATGTGTGGTACACGCGACTGCGTCGCTGACAAGTATGTAGGGTTTATCCTCTTCATCGACCTGGATATGTGGGCCCTCGGAACGTGAGCAATTGCTTGAGAGGAGCGCCGCTGTTTTGTCGCGCGCAAAAGTAAGGGTCATGCCCAGACAGGTCGCTTGCTCCACAACCAGGCTGGTGGCTCTTACAACCCTATCTATAAGATCGGCCGATCTTGGCGCGGATTGGAGGTGGGTGTAATCGTCTGCCCAAGCCGGCAGGCCAAGTGTATGCACCGCTTCCCAGGTGTGCCAAGGTGGGGGAGACGAGGCTTCTGGGACAGGTGTTGAAAGTCCTTTCTGGGCCAAGGCATCCTTCACAGCCCGGACGTAAGACCCAAAGGTGAAGGCGAAGAGGACATCCGCCAGGGGGTCCCCTGGTCGGGACCCCCTGGCAGTGAGCATTGCTACCCCGTCTTTATCCAACCTAAACCACGATCCTCTGAAAAGGTCGGAGATCTGTGCCTGAAGGAAGCCTCCAACTTGGGCCTCCTGCAAAATGCAGAGGCCATTCAGGTGTCTGGCTAACTCCGGCAGTGCAGCTGCCGGTACATTGAGGTCGTGCAGAAGACGTAACAACCGGGAGTCGTCGGCATCCGGACCTGTGGGGACGAGGGCTTGTCGAATAACCCTGTAGAATGCAGATTTGACGTCAAAATACGTCAATGCACAGACCTGACCGGTACTCAAGGCCCAATGTTGGTAGGTGCGGACCGCCAGACCTATCGTGTCTACACCTATGCCTTGCAGCTGCCCGGCTTGAAGCTCATCACAATATGTCTCCAGTGACGGCAGGAGGAGGTCTCGGATGTTGCGGTGATGGAGCTTGGCAGCGACACTTTCTACAAGAATGGAGCGGTAACCACTGCACTCAAGGGCGGTGGATGCCCTTTTGGCTAAGCTGAGCAGGGTGCCACCGCGCCATTCGCATGGTTCGCGGACTCCGAGAGTGGTCTTCAAGCAGACAGGGAAAAGCGAGCGAGCCGTGGCTGCAGGGGCAATCTGGAGGAGCTCGCTGGTGATTCCGTCGGCGCCACATGCCTTGCAGGGCTTGGCCCGGAGCACGTGCCGCTCCAGGGCGCTTAGGGTCGGAACCTCACGGATGTGGAACACGGGACCCTCCGGCAAAACAGGAATGTCTGGGTGTGCAAACCTGTCTGCATAAGACTCGGGAGTGACTATCTCGGCCGCTTCTTGGCTGCCGAAGAAATCACGCCATCTTGCCAGGCAGTCAGCCCTGCTGGTGGCCAAAGTGCCATCAGCTAATCGGACCGCTGGAAGTGGTTGGTAAGCCGACCGCCGTGAGGATCTGGCGGGGGGGAAGGCTTTCCTGACTGCCGCATAAAGGGCCTTGGGATTACGGCTATCTTGGAGGGCTACGTTATCACGGAGCGAATCCAAGTACGCTATGCGATCCCGCACTACAGCTGCTTTAATTGCTCTAGTGGTTTCACGAAGTAGGTTGACTGCCTGTGCAATGCTGAAATCAACTTGAAAGAGCCAGGCTGCAGCTGTGTGCCTGTGTCGCAACTCGAAGGTTGATCCGCGGAGATTGTGTAGCAGGCCGGCAAAACCTATCAAGAGCAGTCGGCGACGCCGCTCAATTTCCTCGGCTTCGAGATACTTCCGTAGAGCCCGTCGTCGGTTGACCAAGTCAAGTGTGGGTGCTTGCAGGTAGTCTTGTGTAAGTTGAACTGCCGGTGCTGCGCAGAAAGGCTCAGCAGCATTCTTGATGCGGTGAACCCACAAGTCGTAGTGTGAATCAAGGTCCGTCGACCAAGGCACAATTGGCAGGTTGTGAAAAGCCGCTGCGGCTGCTCGGCTGCCGCGGTGTACCTGATCCGGCCTACACGCTGTCCTCTTTGCCCGGATGTGGCTGTCAGCGGGGACAGCTTTCACAAAGCCGACCTCCAGGCATGCCGGAACGTGATCCTGGCGAGCTTGCAGAGCCTCAAAGGATGACCAAAGCCAGGAGGAAAGCACCTTGTCTTTCCAATGTCGAGGCACCGCAATGTAGTCAATTCGATGACTGACACTAGGATCCGGGCCGTACCAGGTATGGTGCGTACCCGAGTGGCTTGCTGTGGTGGCTGGCAGGAAACAGGCGGTTTGAAGCAAGAAGTTGTGAAAGGCGGTTCCCTCGGTGTCCTCTGGCTCTGCACCTGTGTCACCAACTGCTTCAGTGACTATTTCTCCAAGGCGGCCATTCGCATCTGCAAGCACTATGGTGTCGGCGTGACTGGAATGATGGGACAGTGTCTCAAGATGGCTCTTCCAAAAGTCCCTGGGTGCTTCGGATCCACAGGTGCTGGCCCTGGGGCAGTGAGCCACAAGGATTTGGAGGCACAATCGGGGGGCCTCAAGCAACAGATGAAGATGGCGATGTGAGCTGCCCAGCACCGTGACATGGTCCGGTGCGACACACAATTCACGCCTTCCATCCGTGGCGTAGGCACAGGTCTTGCTAATCCAGATGGAACATCCACCGTGCCCCCGCTCATTGGCCGCCGCACTATACATGTAAAAGTCGGCGTCTGGAAGCACACCGGTGGTGGGCAGCCGGGTCTCCTGAAACCCGGCGATCCATACCTGATGTGCAAGGAGCTGTTGCTTGACGAGCTGGCGTTTGCCCATGACTCTCAAACCATGGCTTTCTGAGCGGAGCTTTCTGCCTTGTGGCGCTCCCGGATCGAACATGGTAAGAATGTTGTAGGTCATGAGGCGGAAATGGTAACGGACATCACTGGCTCGATGCTTGGCCTGGCTCAAGCCTTGTGCTGGGTAATTGCCGGCAGGGCAGTTAGTTTGAAGTCGCATAGATTCGGCTTCAAATGCAGCCAAGCATGGAAGATCGGGCGCACCAGGGTGTGCCAGCCAACCCCATTGTGCCATGGGGTGTTGGCGCCACTGGGCAGGCCACGCAGGCGGGCAGCGGTCGTAGTAGCTCTCATGTTCTCTGCGTGCCTTCTTGGCAAGCTGGTCGCATAGTTCGTTACCTGTGTCGCCACTGTGTCCCGGGACATGCTCATGGCGGACAGGTACTCTGGTCTCCAGGACCTGTCGGGCAGCACCTACAAAGGCCGGCAGGCTGAGCCCGTCAACAGGTGTGGGGTAGGAGACCTGTTGTGCCGCAGCAAATGAGCCATAACCTACTCCTGTGGCATCAAAGCGGAAAACAAAGGGCACCCCAAAAGCCGGGCCGAATTCAAGCGCCCAACTGAGCGCCCACGCCAGTGCAAGCAGCTCTCCTGTGACCGCATCGTCTCTAGCCTCGCCTAGGAAGAAGGGTGTGTCTGCGGGGACTGCTGAATGCGCTGCCGCCCCAATGAAGAAGTTGGCAGCTGGTGTCTCCGCCCATACGGCAAATGCCCAGGCTGCGGGGTAGAGGTCTGCGCCTGGCTGTCCAGGTGCCGAGCCGTCTGTGTAGACCGCGATTTGCGTGAGTCCAGGCAACGGGGTGTCCCTCGTCCAGATCGGAAGACTTGCGAACTCACGTTGGAAACGCTCCGGTACCCTCAAATCGCATAAAAGAGGGCTCAGATCACAGTCAATCCAGTCCGGAGCGCTGTCGGCGCCTGGAGTTGTCCATCGAGGGCCGGGGATAATGGCCCTGAGTTCTAGGGCACTTTGCTGAAAGGCTGTGGGAGGAATGGCTTCCTCAAGCAGGAGCGTGGTCACTGTGGCACTTGATCCAGTGTCCCGCCTATGGATGGCACTCGACATGTCTTGCTCACTGGTGGCTCGCTCAGGGTGTGGGTGCAGCCTGTTGTGGGCTACGTTGAGCTCCGGAGCAACAGGGTCTGTGAGCGGCTGCATTGCGGCAGGCTGAGTGACTGTCGCATCCCCTCTATAGATAGCCGCCGGCACCGGATGGAAGTGCTCTTCCAAGGTTGCTAACAAAGTGCTTGCAAGCAGGTAGGCGGGACATCCCGGTCTGGCGAAAGCTTCCTGCAGAAGTGTGGGGCCAGGAATGTCATAAAGTCCTGAAAGGCTTTCTGTGGACTCACAACTGAAAACAGTGGCGAAGTCGTACTCATGGTCGATTGCTGAGGATGGGGAGAGTGGACTATAATCCCCAATCCTACTAACCAGGGGCATGTTCCTACATGGTGTGGGCAGCGGCCTAGGAATGACTTTGGTATCGGCCGTTGTGTGAGAGGGCATTAGAGCGCTACCTCTTACCGTAGGAGTTGGTCTCTGCATCGCCACAGCAAGTGTTGGCAACAACCAAAGGCACCATAAGCAGAGGCACACAGCACCCCTGTAGCCTGTGTAGGCAGGTTGTGGCGAGGTAGGCCTTGCACGGTGTAGTGCCACAATTGTGAGTAGTGGACAGAAGCTCCACTCAGAACACAGGAGGACAGTGGTGAGCACAAGCATGCCTAAGCAGAAGGCGTGGTGAAGGAGTGCCTGCGCCCACATGGCTACTCGACTGTGTTCATTCGAGAGTTCAGAGCATCGGGCAGTGGCCGTAAAGGAGTGCTTGCCATGCTCCTTCAGAGCGCTGCTCTCGGTGGCTACGTCTGGAGCCGGCCGAGCCATACCACGCAAGCCATCAGTGGCTGGTTGGTTGGTCCCTGCCGAACCTCCAGTACCTGCATCAAGGGATGTCGGCTCCCTAGTGGTCTCCTCATCTGCAGAGTCATCGTCAGGGTTCGGTCCTGGCGGAGGAGTGGGAGGATGCGGAGGGGTTGGGGAGTCCCCACCGACAAAACGCACTCTAGGTACGAAAGAAATGGTGACCATTTCGCCATCGGCAACTCTCAAATCGTAGGAAAGGGCTCTGGGGGCTGTCTGATGCCTATGGTAGGCAACGACATGGGCGAGCGGGGCACGCGGCAGAAGCTGTTCAAGCAGTGGTCGATGTGCAAGAATGCCTTCTGGTGCATACCTCCAAGTGAACCCCAAGAGAAGAGGCCGCATATCCAGGAAACAAATGGGAGGCCTCGTTGTGCGACTGTGTGGTCCTGGTGGCACAGCGGTGGCTGCAATGATACCTTTGGTGTACGTGCCTCTATGCATGTGATCAATGACACCTGGCACAGCTGCGCGAAGCAGGAGAGAGGCTGGATCAATGGCGAGCCTGACCGCCAAATCTGCACGTACCGTATGCCTCCTGCCTCGACCAATCAAGAAGAAGAATTGCTCCTCATCTGCCAGGATCCATGAATGATCCCTGAAGTCACCGTGTGGTGCAGACGTAGGGCGCCAGCTGTTGGGGTCATTGAGCCAGTCGGCAAATGGTACGACCACAAAGTGATTGTGATCTGGTGGAAAAAACTGGATCAAGTCACCGTGTCGCAGATTGATAGCCTGCCCTGCTTGTAATGCCCCCGGCATGTTGCCTGCGTACACGACTGCATCCGTGCCCTCGGGCAGAAGTGCTAGGCGAACCAGGCTTTGACGGTCTACGATGGCTGGTACATCCAGGCAGAAGATTCTTCCATCGAGGTTCCGGCAGTCAAAGCAAACAAAGATTCCGGCTGCTGACCAAGTAGGTGAGGCAAGCACAATTGCATACTCAGGGACCGGTTGAAAGTCGACTGCATGGAGCGTGCCGAACCGGTGAGAGTTGGCAGGTTGCCGGGCTGCTGCTATCGCATGAATAGCTGAGACAACTGTCTGTGGCATGGTAAGTCGCAGCACAATCCTTTCAGGCAGGCATTCAGGGGCAAGGACGTAGAAGGCTGCTTCAAAGGATGTTTGCTCTTGGAGAGTGGCTGTCGCCTGGTGGCTTGAGATACTCGTGTCAGGACCGGCTGGGGTGTCTACAGCTGGTGGTCCTGTAGCCTCAGTGCTGCTTTCCTCTTGTGCCAGGCCTGTGTTTGCATCGGTCTCGGCAGAAGAGTTGCTCGGGCGCTGCTGAGGCGTGCGAAATGCGGTGAGCACCTGGCCTGGTACAAGTCTAAAAACATTGTTTCCTAAGGGAATCTCCAAGAAAGTGATTTCAGAGGCAACGTCATCACTAGGGAAATAACTCGCAAGCTTATCGATGAGCCTGAAAACATCGAGTAGCCCCTCGTAGGCAGTATGTGCGAGAAACCCTTGAAGAAGGGGCCTGCAATCTACGATGACGTTGACTGCACGGTCCTCAAGCCTGTGTGGTCCGTTGACCGCCAACACAGACAGGCAGTAATGCCCCTCGAGCTCAACATTGGACAACCGCGGTTGTGCTGGAGAAACATCAAGTGAGGGGGGCGTTAGCCCTAGGGCCGCACCAATGTGTTGTCGAAGGTTGCCGACTCCTTCCCTTGCATTGTGGAGCAAAATGTGCTCCGCACCATGCACAACACAATATGACTCTGAGGGTGTCCTCTCAGGTAGAACAGCATCAGCAGACCATATGCGATAGTCTTGGAGCATCTCTCGGAGGCTTAAATTATGCATGGGCTGCCCTCCTGACCTGACGAAAGTGATGGCTGTGCCATTTTGTATGTGCACAGGGTGCTCTTCGAGGAGTGGAAACGATTCCTCGCCAACAAAGACGTCGACCTGTGCCTGTGGAGGCAGACCTGCTAGGACCAAAAGACCAGACAGCAGGATCTCGGGAGGGGCCATTGCAGCAAAAAGTCGACCATCAACCTCCAGCAGGTCGACACAAACACATACGGATTGGGGCTGCCAGGCAGGCATGGCAACACAAAGTGCCAAGTCGACAAAGAGCTGTGGCGTGATCGGTACCAAGTGTGGGAAACACATGGTGGATTCGGGTGCCCGTGCATCCTGGAGCGCTGGGATGATATCTTCGAACTCCGCTGGAAGTGTGAGAGCGACTGTCAACATCTCCGGGCTGTAGGAAGGGGCAAGCACGGCAAAGGTAGCCCAAGCTGTATGCTGTGAAGTAGAGCTCATAGCAGAGGAAGATCCCGAGGGGAATTCTTCCTCGACTGATGACGGGTGCCGAGAGTACGGCCAGGGCTCATTAAGTCTGGCTGCAGTGCGTCTTAATGCCCTGATTACTGCATGAGCAGCCTGCGTAGGACACTCTGGCTCAGTAAGCAGTTTGTCGGTGCATACTCCCTTTGCGTCTCAGTCGCCAAGGCAACAGAAGTTCAAGGTTGTGCAGTCTACCCTGATCGACTTATGTGCCGGAAACTGCATGACAGCATCACTTGGGGGTGATCTTGGAGGAGTGCGGCTTCTGTCCCTATGTGTCTGCTCACCGGTGGAGAAGCTGTCAGTTGTGGCGGTCGAGCCTCCTGGAGAGAACTGGATTGGGTTATCATCAGGAGGGTCATCGTCACTGTCTTCTGAGTCGGAGGAGGACTCCTCACTGGTGGTCAGGGGCACATAGGTGGCTGTTAGCACATGTCCTGGATCGATGAGCAACATCTCATTGGCCTCATCTAGGGGGGCTCCATCGACCTGAACTTGATAGCCCTCGGGAACGAAATCGGACAGGTGCTGGACGAGATCCGAATGGCTGATCTGTCCATCTGTTGCATGCTCAAGCAGGAAGCCAAGGAACAGAGGCCTAGCATCGACAACGAAAGCTGTAATTCTAGGTCCTGGTCTTGCAGGTGGAACAGGCAGTCTACTGATGGCTTCAGTAACAGCTACTACTGCGATGCAGGGGTAGCCGTCGAGTGTGGCATTCTCTAGCGGTGGCCGTGTAGGCTGTACAGTAAGTTGGTCTTCTCGCAGGTCGAAGGCTGCTGCTAGGACACTCTCATGGGATCGTCCTAGTTGCCTGGTCCAAAGCAGCCTGCGATAGCCTGTTTCCAGAACACAGCTCAGGGAACCGTGGTCTACGTTCCCATCCATGTGCCGACCGGAGCATGACCGGTAACAGGCTGCCTATGCGTGCCGCCTCTCCTGGGTTGGTGAAGAAGATACATCCTGCCGGCTCAACATCCACAACCTCATGCAAATCGAGCGGGTGCGGGCTGCCAAAGGCGTAAACGGACACCTGCGTGGGATCCGGGAGGCCTGCAATTCTGCACAACTGTGTCTTACTGACTTGCCACGGCACAGATTTGATGAAGATCCTCCCATCAATGCTTGAGGTATCCAAACAAACTAGAGATTCCTCTCCACACCAGTTAGGCAGGGCAATCAGCGTGCCAAAATGGCTGCAAGGCTGAGGCCGAACCTCATGGAGCTCCGAAAACTGCAAGCTATGCTCATGGTCCCTGGCCGTGTCAACGGCCTGCAGGGCTTCACCGACCGTGGCTGGCACTCTCAGTGCTACTTGCACGGTTTCAGGTGCATAGTCAAGCACTAGAACTGCAAAGGTGGCAAGGAGGAGATCCGGGGGGTGCATGGCTTCATGGGCGTCATGTTCCTGTTGTTGTACCTGCAGCGCTGTGGGCGTGGCCCGCGGTGGACTGAAAGCAGGAAAAGACTCCGGCAGAAGGGCCTCTCCTCTTTGCACAGTACCTGCAGGGAAGCGGAGCCGCTCAGCAAGTGAAGGCGCCTCCGGCTGAAACCTGGTCGGTATGCAGGTATGTAGATCTCCTCGGGGATCTAGGGTCCAACTGCTGCGACCCAGTACCACTTGGGTGGTTCCTTCCTGTGAGGCAGAAACAACCCCAGAGCCAAGCAGCAAGAGACAAAGTCTAAACCAACGCTCAAGCAGAGAAGTGGAGCCCCTTGTAGGCTGGCGAGCAGTCCTGAAGGGAGGGCAGGGCTTCCACTGCAGTGGGGGCTTGTCAGGTGTGCTCACACTGCCAAGTGAAAGCACCATTGCATATCGACCTGGCTGCCAAAGAGCTCGCAAAATTGTGCACTTGGAAGTGCGGAAGAACGCGATGGGACGAGCCATAACCCTCAGTAGGCTCAAAAGAAGAAGCAAAGCAAAGGGCAAATGTAGCCCGGCAGCCCACGTGGCAATGGTCTGCACGACTAGAAAGCAAAGATCCGAAGACAACCTACTGCCGATCCAGGCCTGTACCCCAGAGCTACCGATGTACATGTTGAGCGCTCCGGAAAGGGCAGAAGAAGTCTTGGTCCGGTCCACCATAGCGCTGGTGGAACCTGGAGGGCCGAAGGGCCAAGCAAGGAGATTGGGGCAGTGAGCCCATTGAAGGTAGGGCTGAGGTGAACTGGGCAAAGGGAGAGGCAAAGCGTGGAATATCCCAAGCCCAGGGAAAATCCACAATTCCAAAATCCACAAATCCAAGACTGGCAAGGTGCTTGCATGTGGGAGGTACGGCCTACAGTGAGACCAGAAAAGAATCAAGGTATCGAGTCGCCTTTGAAGAAGTACAAGGCATTGACCGACGGGCACTCCCGCTCGCCACTGCAAAGCAGTGGCAAAGCTCGGGCCCTCAAGCCTGCATTTGCACTTTCCAAAAGTGACTGCACCTGATCTCGTCTGATGAACTGTACACTGTACAGTAACACGAAGGTCACTCTTCACTCCAGCCTTGCCAGTCCGGGGGAGGCCGGATGGTCCTTGTCTGGTGCAGGGTCGTCGTCGTCCTCCACAAAGTGTGCCTTCTCGCCAGGACCATTTCCTGTACCCGTGGGGCCGCTGGGCTGAGCATCTTGTCCAGGTGGCCGTGCCTCCGCCTGAGTGGCGGCTGCTGCTTCCTGAAGCGCTGCAGCACGGGCAGCATCCAGCTTGGTTTCGAGAGTGGGCCCGGACGACTTGATCGGATATGGAGACGTCCTCCACTTGACTGGGGCCCGCGTCGCCAATCCTGAGTGGCCTGCATGGTGCATAACTCGGGTATGCGGAGACATAGCTGCAGTTGGCATAGGCACTGGAACTGCATTTGGAACTGGTCCGTAAGCCATCGTCACATCTGCATTTGACTGCTGAAGGCCTGGTGGTGCTTCTGCATTGGCTTTTCCCATACCAGATGGTGGCTCTGAGTCTCGCGCCTCGGATGGGGGAGGGACTGCTTGTGGCGGCGCTGGCATCGTAGGATGGCTCCCTGTAAACGAGCTCATGCGCCGTCGTTGCCATTCCAGAAAGGCCGCTACCTCTGCTTGTGGCGGTCCTGTCTGATGGGTCGCTGCCAGAGCACGCTGTAGGACTGAGGCCGGCCCAAGGGCTTCGTGCTCGGCCTCCCATTCCATCATCATGGCATCCCATCCATCCTCGGCCGGTTCCTCCGTCGGTGGGGCGTGACCATGAGCGACTTGTGTCAAGGTGTGTCTGGCCGCATCCTGGTTCTGAACCGCTTTCTGCAGCTCGCTTTGGAGGCGAAGAACCTCCTTCTCGTAACGGTTCTTTTCGCGAACCCAGCCCTTGTGCATCTTGTCCAAGTACTCTGTCCACTGCTTCTTGCGTTCCTCCAACTGGCTTTGCAGGGTGTAGACCTTCTGCTCCGCTTTTCTCGTCCCATTGAGGGTCGTCTGCAGCACTTGGGAAAAGGTCTGTTCCGGTGCCTCTGCCGGAGCCGCCCTGTCGCTGTATTCCCAATGGTCTTTGTGGCGATCTTTGGCATCGTATGCAGGAAAAGGGGCTTGACTGCCCTTGTGCTTTCCAGGTGATGCCCAGGCACCATGCCAATAATCCCACTTTTTGCCATGCTGCCCATATTCTTGACCTCGGCCGCGTCCTTTGTTCCATGACTTTCCTCCCATACTAGGTCGGCTGTGGTGCGAAAATATCCTCCTCAGGTCGGCAGCTGAGGGCTGCTGACCTGTCCTCTTGGCCTGTCGCAGCCTTGTTCTGGCCTTTTGGCGTTTGCGCCTCTCTTGCCTGTGCCACCCTGGGGACCAGGGATGTTTGCCTATGGCGGGCAAGGACGTGTCCTGATGGACACTGGGGCCTCAGCGATCTCCAGCTACGCTCCAGCTGTCGGAGTATTCTGAGCCCTAAAAACATGATTGGTAATTATCGTCTATAGCAATCGAAACAAGTATTGAAGTCCTACACTCTAGGGCGAACGGTCAACTACTCATATTCTAAAACTAGGCGTCGATTTCAACAGTCCCAGATTTATCTATAGTTAGAGCTTAGGGCTCTACAGGGGACAATAAGGTACATTAAAGATTATCTTTAAATCGATAGCTAGTAAAAGCACCATGCTTTCATCAACACTGTCAGGAGAGTGCAGAGCCGGCTGTGCAGTTGGTGCACTAGGGAGGGTAGCATTACATGTATACATGTACTAACTTATTCCTGTATAGACAGCCTAAAGCCTTTGTTGAATGGATGCTTGTTGTGTGTGTGTGTGTGTGGGTATCCACCTGTCTGTCTGTATGTATGTTTGTATGCTTTTTTTTGTATCTATGTATGTATGTATGTATTTATATGTATATGTATATGTATATGTATATGTATATGTATATGTATTTACATGCATATTTGCATATTTCTGTATTTTTGTACAGAAGCCCCAGGACCCTAACTAGTGGAGCCCAAGCGTCTTCACCCGCTCGTGTCTTGCCTCTCGCTCTTCTGCTCGCGCCTCGAAAAAAGCTAGGGGAAGAGCCGCTTTGTTACTAGACCTAAGAGTAACCTAGGGATAAAAAGGGTGCCCTTTTTGGGTTAGAGGGTGTTATAAGGGAAACTAAACCCTAAAAAAGGGAATAAGGGCCTACTCTGGGTCCTAGGTTAAGGTTTAGGGAGAAGGTTTTAGGGTTTGCCGAGACTTCTAGGGCTTCCTTGGGTTCTGTCGTTCTGTCGTTCTTTGCATTATTTTGGAGTTTGTTTTGCTAGACATAGTTCTATGCTATGGTATGGTAGGGCGTAGGTTGTGCGACGTCGCGTTGGTTTACAACATAGGCAACTATAGGTTAGGTCCAGGGTATACCGAAGCTGGCCAAGCAGTTCTACTAGCTACGCTGCTAAATCCCAAAGTCCTTCGCATCTGGACTCACTCAACCGTTTAGCCTTTAGAAACCCAAAGGGTCCTATGTACCGATATAGTAGAATGTAGGGTTTCCATATTAGGAATTACTATTATGACTTAGGGAAGTAGCCCCCCCCCCCCATAACAGTACATAGGACCCTTTGGGAAATGGAGCCTCATCTGCAGGACCTGTAGCTTCAAGCGGCCCGGGGCATGTCTTGAGTGCTGCCTTTACCTCCCCATAGCACCGTTTAGGGTTTAGGGTTTAGGGTTCGAAACCGCGATCTAGGAGCCTGAATGATTGGAACAGGGCTTTGGAGTATGTCACATTATGAATTATGCATGTCAATATTCGAACCCCTATCTCAAACCGCCAAAGCCTTCTGGTCCCCTACACTCTACGCCCTAGATCCCAATCCCCCCGAAAGAGCCTAAACCTCGAATCAAATTCTGCATAGCAACTGAGACCACAAGGGTCAATGTGCGTAATATTTTCTAACTAGGCGCACGGGGCGCAATACCATCTACTTAGGCCTTGATTGCCTGGCCTCCTCAGCAGTTGGCTGCGTCGGGTGGTCTGCCAAAGCCGCGGCCGTGCGCCCGCCAGCGTAGCGTAGGGAGCTCGCTCGCTCCAAAGCTCGCGAGCCATTGGGCTCATCCTGATATGCTTCTTTGCATCTGCAGGGGTTTAGGAATTAGGCTGCAGGGGAGACCTCAACAGTTCAACAGTAGGTTTCAGAGAGTTTTGGTGGAACTGGGCATTTGCTGTTTTCGGGGGGCTTTTTGGGATGCAGGGTTCGGGATGTGCCTGGTGGTGCACCTGCTCCTGCGGTGATCCTCCGGCCTCTGCCCCCTGATCACCCTTCCCCAAGCAAGCGTCAAGCCTTCTGCACCGATTGAGTTTTCAAGGTCTTGAAGGTCGAGGACTTCGGGGATTGTAGACAAAGGCATTGGGTTGGATCGGGTTGGGGCTCAGGGTACCCAAAATCCTACGAGCCTAAACCTGAACGCCGCAACCACGCCCTTAAATAACACAACCAACATACTCTTATGGACAATTCCGTCATGCTAGCAATGATGGCATTCATACCGATAATGCAACATGATAATGACATTAGTAATGAATCACCAAAACCAATCTTTATCCAGAATTGGCCCAGCAAACCACAACAGTTCCTCACACCAAAGAAGGGAACACACATCTTTAGTCCTCTGCTCGACCCGCTCGAGAGCCCTCTCCTGGGTCGAACATGACATCTGAGGGCTGTTGGGGCCCATAGGGCATCAAGTGCTTTTATCTGCGGGCGCAAACCTTGTTGCAGGTCTTTGAAGGAGGTTTATATATGGGTGGTTGTCAAAAATATTGGTCCCTCTTTTGGGTACCCTAAATATTAGGTGCCGTATTGATAAGGACCCAAAAAGGCACCATAATGTTGATAACCACCCCTCTGCCTTAGGGTTTTCTGTGGCTTAGAACTTCTTGGCACAAGTATAGGCAGGGTTGTTCTGATCTCTTCCAGGGTGCTCATCGCTTCTTGGTTAGGTTTCTAAAGGGCTTTATGGTACGATAGGCGCCGTAAAGTGAAAAATGAGTCTCTTCAGTGCATTGGAGACAGTTAAAAAACGGAAAAATGCTATCACTGCCTATTCGGACCTCTGTGTCCCCGGCTTCCTGTTTGCGGAAAACCCTCCGGTGCTCGGAGTTTAGAGCTTGTGCGGCTTCCATTTAATGTTTGCCTTAACCCGGAATAACCTACCTCTTTCTGGACTTATACAATGAAATCAAAATATGGAACCCTAAAGGAATAGGGTATTCAGGGATAAGGTAGCGTTGGGATTCAGGGCTCTCAGCTTTCTCTATTCCTTTCCTGAGCTCACGGGTTTGACTGTAAGGGTTTGGGTTTGCTCAGGGTCTGCGGGTAAAGGATAAGCCCCTAACAAAACAAGCCCCTTGTGAAAACTCAGCCAAGTTTCTGCACCTCATCTACATTACTACGATCCTACAAGGGTAATCTCAACCAGCCACTGATCGGGTACTTTATTACAACATTTCAGAAACATCTAAGCGTCTGGAACAAGAAGGCCAAAATAATCCGATATTCAACGGTATACCAAAAAGGAGCTAAACCCTCAACCCAAAACACTAAGCCACAAACCCCAAAAGATCAATCAACAACCGTAAGCCCTCAGTTGAGCTTCTGGATAAGGCAGGCCCGTGTTTAGCTTTCGCCATCTGGTCGTTGGCGGCATCTGCTGGTTCACCGGAACTCTGGGCCAAGTCTCCTGCGGCAAGGATCGAGGCAGGGTTGAATTATAGGAGTTGGGATCCTTAAAGGCTTCTGTTGGGATATTTATAACGGCTTCTTTTTGGGATCTATCAGGGGTATACTACATATGCGGCTTCTACAAGGATTTACAATAGGTTTCAAGTCGTGGGCTCTAGCGCTCTGGAGCTTGGGCTCTAAGGTTCATTGGTCATGGGCTTGGTGAGGGTCGTACATAGTGTCTACAAGTCAACCAAATGAATCACATGAAGGATGTCCGGCAAGTAGCCCTGAAACCCAAACCCCGAATGTACCCCACCGGCCATGGACCTCCAGTGATCCACGAAGCCACGGGAGCTGCTTTCGGGGTGCCGGAATCTGACAAAAGCATCGGGGTCTGGTGTTTTAATTAGGCAGGAGTTGGGGAAAGGATAACAGTTTGCAGTCGTTTGGAGTGTGGGGGTCGGGGCCATACCATTTGGCCCCCACCCCACCCACACCGCATGTTCCAACATGTTCGATGGTCTAGATTCTGGGTCAGCTTCAGGGTACCCTCAACGAAGGTATGGAGAAGATGAGACAAGGGGCCTCACAGAGAACAATGCGCATGTAGCTCATCGCCGAATCAACTTGTTGAATGGACTTGCTTCGTATCATCTTGGAAGACGCAAGATGTTAAGTGTCATGAAGCCACACGAAGACAATGTGTCTTGCCCACCATGATTCTGCTCTGCCAGTACTGCTGAATGTCCTCTCCTTAGTTGTCTTCGCTCTCTGCCTCCTCCTCCTCCTCCTCCTCCTCCCATTCCCAGTCCCACTGCCACGTGGTCCTATACTACGTTACGACACTGACACCATTACAGCAATGGCAACATGACGGTACAAACGGTTTATCTTCAGTCTGAGTGCCCTACAATTACCTGAGGCCCCCAGTCCGGAACTCTACATCCTAGAAACCTTACTTAAAGGATCAAAGGATCATGGGACTTAGTCACTAGGGTTATAATTAGGGTAACTCTACTTATAACTACTTATAACCCCAATTAGGGACTTATAACCTTACCTTACTTACTAAGTCCCATGATCCTCCAAGTAGACCCTCAACCCTGATTCCGCGAATCCCTAGCCAAACACGCTCAACCCTTAACTTCGTCTAGAACTAAAACCGTGTAGAACCTTGGAGGAATCTTCAGAGAAACCCCAGGAGGGAGGCCCGAAAGGGACCCTGAGTTTCGAGCTCTTTTGGGGACCTTAATAATTAGAAGAGGGTTTTGGGATACATTCTACTATAAGTATAATAAGGAGCCCCTGCACCTATTTGTCACAACCCCCTAATCACTACACACCCTGGAGTACATATGCCCCTTAAACCCTGAACCCCAAACCCTAAATCCCTAAACCCTAAAGCCCTAGACCCCCGAAGCCTTAAACCCTAAACCCCAAACCCCAACCCGAAGCCTTAAAAATCCCCAAAACTGCACCTTGAGCCATGGCCCGAGCTTTGAAGGAGGGCTCGGAGCCCAAAGCCTCGGTAAGCGTCTGAAGCTCAAGAGAGGACTTAGGGTTTAGGGGTTTAGGGTTTAGGATTTAGGGTTTAGGGTTTTAGGGTTTAGGATTTAGGGTTTTTAGGGTTTTGGGCTTAGGAGGGTTTAGGAGTATTATAGCCGTAACGCTCGCCCAAAAGCCTTAAAAGACATGGTCTTTTAGCCCAAAATTAAAAGCCTTAAAATATGAGTCCTCAGAGCCTGAGGGTAAGGGTGACCATAAGGGTGTAAAGACCTACCATAAGGGCTTGGAGCCTAGAGTTCATGAGAGGAGTATGAGGGTTGCCATAAGGGTGTAGGGATCATCAGAGGCGTAGCAGAAGGGCGACCGTAAGGTTTTGAGGCCTGGGCCTCATGAGAGGAGCTAGTAAAGTTAGCATGAGGGTTTCCATCATAAGAGGAGTATTATGAGGGTGACCATAAGGCCTACGGTTTGAAGATTATGAGAGGAGCATTGAAAGGGTGGCCATAAGCCCAAGGGTCCAAAGGATCCAATAATTGGGTACTCAAGTTTAGGATAATAGTTAATAGTTCTGCGAGTATTACAAGGGTGACCATGAGGCTTTGAAGTCCAGGGTTCATGAAAGGAGTTAGTAAAGGTAGCATGAGGGCTACCATCATAAGGGGAGTATTATAAGGGTGACCATAAGGCTCACGTTACACTTTGGGAGTCATGAGAGGAGTATAAGGGCTACCATCAAGGTCTGGATGAGAGGAGTTAGATTATGTAAGGGCTAGATCATCAGGGATTGGAGTTTAGGGTGCAGGAGAGTAGTTAACATAAGCGCGCAGGGCCAACCTTGCAGTTCTGGGTTGTGTTGTTCAGAAGTCGATGAAGGGCCTACTGCACGGTTTGGGTAGTGAGCTTGGGGTTAGCGGTTAAGCTTTAGGGCTAGGGTTTAGGATGCACGGTTTAAGGCTTAAAGGGGTGTCCAGTGCTTACTTAAGGTTTAGGGTTGCGGGTGCAGCTCCATCATCGTCCTCGTCATCATCCTTGGAACAATCTTTTCAGGGTTACTAGGGCTCTTCACTCTACACAGCAGACCCGAAATCAACAATAACACACTCAAACTGAAATATTTCATAATCACCATTAGGCTTAAATAAAGCCTACGCCTACACCGGACAACCTGAACAACATAAACCTTCACAACAAACTCCTAACATCAATTTCGAGCGTCCGGAGCTTCCCCTTCCTGCACGACCTAGCAGGGAAGACTGTTCGGATCTTAAAATCAGGGGCCTCGTCCCATACTTCAAAAAGTTAAATATCCCAACTTGTCTGATCTCAAGGTTCTGAAGACTTCCTAAGACTTTGTGTGAGGCATTCGGTGTCCGGATTGGTCTGAAACGGTTGTAATGCCTGGACTTCAAAGTTTCTCCGGGTTTAGGGCTGGGGCCCTAAACCCCTCAAATCTCAACCCGAAGTTCTCTAAACTGGAAACCCTTTGTTGGGACAGCTGCGGATGGGAAGTTTACCTTTGCCAAAGCCAATACCCCTCTAAGCCTTCCCGCCTAAAACCCAAACCCTCAAGCTTGAGTCTATGAAGCCCAGATTCACTGCGTTCAACCGAGCAACGGGTCACATCATCGTCACCATCAACAAACACGAATACTCCTCACACGACTGCGACAGCTCCTCCAACCCCTAATCCACACAGTCCTAAGCAGGCCGAAAAGGCGGGAAATCATCAGGCTCATGAAACCCTGTAGACCTTGTAAAACGCCATAAGCCATAAACATGAAGACTCCACGGACCACCCATATTGTCATATTGCCCGTCGTCCAAAACTTTATAACACTCTGCAACACTTTCCCCCTAAAGCATCGCTAGGGCACCTCTTCTCCTCCAACTCGAGGTGCCCAGGTGTTTTTCTCCTGATTAGAGTCTCGGAGTCTTTACACAGCCTTTAATCCACTGAAGCTTCCGGTTTAGGGATGTTTAGGGCTTAGTGTTGAGGGTGTAGGGGTTTAGCGTTGAGGGGCTTAGGGTTTTGGATCCTAAAACCCATATCCTCAACCTAATTACGAGCCCTTCAGGAACACGAAACACTCGCCCTAAGGCTTCATGTGCCGATAAAGTATATGCCTGGGCTTCGCCAAGACCTAAGTATCAACTATAATTATAGACACTAAACATCCCTAAACCCTAAGCACCCTAGTACTAAATCCTAACCACCCCTACCCTAAATCCTAAACCTACATGCCGCCCTGGGGAGGTCTTTGAACTCTAAGCATTCTACGTCCGTTGCGCAGGAAGCTGAGAGCATTGACAAATCTTTAGCGAACGGATTAGGATTTTAGGTTGAGGTTTTAGGGGAACCATCTGCAGAGCTTTGGATTTAGGATTTCGGAGTTTAGGCAGTTTAGGCTTAGCGGATGAGGGTTCACTTCAGCATCTGCCGACATTAGGGCCTTCAGTATCAGCAAAAAGGCCGCCGCAAAGTTCAACGTGCAATGCCGAGTTTGCATCGCAGGAACCAGCAAGACCGGACACAGGTGAGGGCGGGGGGCGGGAATCAGAGTGACAACACACCCTAAGACTCCATGTACCCATATAGTAGGTACTTAGGCCTTAAAGGGACCATTATATGGCCTTGAAGTACCTACTATATGGGTACATGGAGCCTTTGGGAACACAAGAACTGCAAGCAATGTACATGTGGTGGTCACCACTGCTCTAGTAAGCTGAGCGAAGGCAAAGCAAGCGGGGCCAAACACCGGCTTGATGTCATGCGGCATCTGCCTGGCTTATGATAGCCGGGTTTGCCGGCAGAAAAAGCATGCAGGTCAAAGTTCCGAAAGCCCATCTGTGAATATATTGAGACCGTCCAAACCAGAGGAAGATGAAACTAGACTGCTACGGCATACCGCATTGCGGTTTCCCCCATTAATCATTAGAATCCCTGTATAGACCCTGAGCGTTAAACCTCAAACCCTGAAGCCAGAGGCATGTAGCTGTGTCCCGCTCCTGTCCGCTAGGAGCCCATTGTGTCGGCTGTTGGCTGGGCACGGGAACAACCTTCGATTTCCTGCAAGCGGAAGGGTTGCTAAAAGGTTACTATCACACGCCAAGAACTTAAAACATGGCTTAGAGAGTATAAAGTCACTCAACAAGTGGATGGAACGAGGTTCACCGCCTATGTTCAGGATTCCTAAAACCTGAATAACACTCTCTGCGGAAAAACTGGAGCCGTGCCCACAAAGCCTGTGCTTTGGTTAAGCTGCTGGAGAGGAATGAGGGAGCGAGAGAGAGGTGCAGAGAGCGAGAGTGAGGAAGAGTGTGCGACGGAGATGGAAGAGCGAGCGAGAGCGTGCGAGAGAGGGAGAAAGGGAGAGGCAGAGGCAAAGTGAGATAAAGAGAGAGAGAAAGAAACCACAAAACATAATCGTAAACTCCAAACCTTAGCACCAAGACTCTATTAACAATATGAACAACCCTGAAGCCCAAGCACAAAGTCCCCAAAAGAGCCACTTGAACCGTAAACACAAATCCGCAAGAGAGCCAGCCTGCACTGCCAGTGGCCTCGGAAATAGTAGGCGACTGTCCCAATGATCATGACCTTGGTCTGCGCCGTAAGGCGCTCGTACCCATTTCAGCATGAAGCCACAACAAGGGACCAAGGGGACCCCTGGGTTTCTAGATACTGACCTTGCCCCAAAAACTTGAACCCTGAACCCTAAGATCTAAACCCGAAAACTCCGAAACCCAATGCCCTAAACAGCATACACCCACAGGGCCCGACAGAGCTTGTAACGGCCCTTCTCCGCTTCTAAAACCCGCAAGGCCCCCATCGTGGAAAGATGCTAACTGCCCTCATCCCTAAACCCTTCTAAACTTCGTGAACCCTAGAACCTAAGCCCGCAACCCTGGTGACTTGAAGGGGTTCCTCATATACAGCAGATCCAAGGGCATTAAGCAAAGACGGCCAGCCGACACCCTGCACCCCGAGAGGAATCATAGATGGAGGCCCAGGTGAATGTGCTTCAGCTGGTTTCTTGCAACTGCTGGTGAGATGTTCATGGTTCTGACATCTATCGGCATGAGAGTTCAGGAACCCAACAAAGCCGAGTTTGCAAATTCCACATAAGCAAGCTTTTGTTGGGTTGCTCAAGAATGATGGGAGGCCAAAACGGTGGTTTAAGATTCTTGGGGTAGGGATTCTTTAATATGAACCCCATTATGGGAACCCTAACCCATACTAAACCACCATAGGCTAAAAACCCTTTTGGCCTCCTATGAAAGGAACGATTTAAAGCTTAAGGTCCCTAGGGACTGTGTTGAGCACCCGAAATCAACAGCCACATGTTTGAACCATCCTGAACCGGAACCCTTAACCCGCGGCCAACCCAAACAGCAGACCTTCATACATAAACACTGAGACCTAAAACATTACATCACTATATGTACACCAGAGACATTAACAACATGTACATACACACATATATATATATACATATATATATATATACAGAGAGAGAGAGAGAGAGATACTATATTGAAACAAGAGACCCTAGACTTGAGCAGTAAACTCCAAGCCCTAAAGAGACCAAGGAGCTGCCAAAAGTGCCGACAGGCAGGAGCCAAGCCATGTGGGAAGCCTCAGAGCGGTTTAGGGTCTTGGGTTTAAGGACGCAGAGAAAATGACGTAAACGCAGCAACACTCGGATTGAATGAGGGCAGCTCTCTAAATCCAAGCAAGTCCCTTTGTAGGTCCCCGAAATATTTCGACACCCTTATAAACAGGACCCTAATGGGGACCCTAATTTGGAGAACTGCCAATTCAATGAACCAGACACCAGGTTTGAGTCTCGAAGCGGACTTTGCAAGGGTAGGCGAGAACTTGGCCCACAAAGTTTAGGGTCCAGGGGTCCCTAAATTTTAGGGTTTATAGGGTTTAGGCCCCAATCCTGAATCCAGCCCAGGCACGGATGGAAAGGACCTTCATAATGAACTTCAATGACCTTTCATTTCCGCAAATTCAACATCGCGGCGACATATTAGGAATCCGCACCGGCCAAGACTTGGGGAGTCAAGAGGGTTTCTGGAGACCGAAGATGCTCACATATTCATACCAGGGATCGAAGAGACCTCCATCGCGCAAGTCTGTAATGACTGCAAAGCCAACCTGCTACCACCATACCCTCATCGTCATCACCATCAACTTCTTCCGTCGCAGTGAGAAGGTCTCTCGACTAGCGTGCGCAACAGTGTGACTGGATTAAAAGCACACCGGCCGATTGCACGGCTTAGCACTGATGCTCATAAGAGTAGGCCGCTCGCTTATGAAGCAGGATCCGCTGTACAGGAAAATACTGGTAGCCAGAATGTAAATGAAATGCACAAGTGAGCTGATATCCGCATCAGCCAGAGCTCGCCGCTCTGGTAAAGTACCATTTGATGCCAGAACGAGTTCCAGCATTGCAGGCAGACGACATCGGAGGTGCGTTCATTCGTCCATTGTATCCAGATCGATGACCTGTGGCCGGATGTTGTTGTGGCACTTGTTTCGTCCGATTTTGTTCCCGCTTTGATAATACCTCTGATTCTGCTGTCGGATCAGAAGTTCGATCTGGTACTGAAGCTTGTCGTGTCGCTGCTGCAGTATGTGATGGTCCTGTACGAGCTGATGCAGAAGGACCTCTTGGAGGTACATCTGGCTGGCCACCCATTCTTCGCCGTGAAGATCGATGTATCGAAGCCACACTCTGGCCATGGGAGCTAGATGAGGCCTTGAGATCTGAGGCAGAGTGCGAAGCTGCGGTGATACAAGGCTCAACAGGAGGGGCACTTCCAGGGAGCGTGCCGCTACGTGTGCTAACAAGGCTGTCGTTGACAATAACAACAATGTACATGGTTCGTCCAATCGCTTGCAAGCATTGTGACTCTTGCACAGTGTTTTTCCGATCATCATCAAGAATCGTGAAGCCGTCAGGCGTGGGCATCGCCACCGTGTAGTGGCCTGATGTGGGCAAGTTGCCATGGTGACAAATGAGTGCCACAACACGGTAGGGCAGCCACTTTATGTCAAGCGTCTGCTTGTCGACAAAAAGCGGCACCTGCAGTGTGCTGACTACCCGATAACATGCCTGGGTTTTGGAGACATGACTGCCCTCGTACCTGAAGCGTGGAAGCTGCAAGAAAAGCCAAGGCATGGGATGCACCATAGCCTGGCAGTGTTCTTGAGCTGACCAGAAGTTGATTAAATCCTGTATGTCGGGGCTATGCCTAGGGGGGGCAACTAAACCAATGCATTTGGAGAGTGGTGTGCCCACCGTGATATGCACGTGGCCTGCCTCTGTTTGCCTTCGTCCCTGCCATACCCCATCGAGGGACCTAGGCAGGAGTTGCCAGTGGAGAAAGTCGATAAACTCGCTAACATCATGCTGGCTCTCAGGGCCACACCACCCCAAGGCACAGAACCCCAGGAGTTTAAAGACTCCACCCCGCTGTTGACCTTGGAATCTTTGAAAGCTTTGGTGCATGTGAGCAGCGTAGCTAGTGCATTGCACCGCGACGTCAAGCGCGTACAGAAACGCAATTGCATAGCAGTGGTTGCCAGGATTGTGGAGACTAAAATTGGGTATATTACGGCTTAGGGTGAGGCCCGGGCTGCAAAAGTCGAGCTCAGCTGTTGCCATCATCGTCCGTACACCAGCTGTGCTAGCTGTTCCGCTAGAGGGGACCTCTTGAGGGTCCCGCGTTTGAGGCTCACTCCCACCAGTTGCCAAGTGGCACTGCCCAACAGTGTGCACATTGTCTCGTGCATCTCGTTGGCACGTTCTCCCCTCAAGGAGATTTGCAGAATGAACGTGGCCTGGGGTTTGGGACCAGTCTGTGCTTCGAGAACCTTCAGGGATTGGGTGCTGTTGAACTGTTGAACAATCTCGCCCTTCATGTTCTCCAGCAGGAAGGTGTACTGTCTCACTATCTCCTGATGGCTCATGCACGTGCGGGAGGTGTCCTGCACAAGTTTCCGAGTCTTGTGGCAGAATTTCAAGAAGGTCCAATCCCCTTTGTCGTTCATCCAACCCGCCGCCTGGAGCTTCCCCTGGCCTTCGCTCGTGGATACCATCTTCTGAATCCGGGCTAAGTTTTCCCGAATCAAGCAAGCCATGAGTAGCGTTCGCAGCGGGGACGTGATCTGTGGGTCGCCGCTGCTGTCCTGTGTCTTCTGATGAAACTGCTGAGAGATCGAATGCAAGTTGGGAATGATGCTGGCGTAATCCTGTCTGACAAACAGGATGAACACCTTGTCCACTCGCTGAGCTGCTAACATGTCCTCGTGTTGCAACATCAGTTTGATGATTGCCCTCAGGTTGGGATCCATGGCATTCAGCAGGGGCTGTGACTGATGGTGCTTCGGTCCTCGTTGCCCTCGGGCTGCAAACGGATGTTGCCCTCGTCGCTGTAGCTGGGTGTTGCCATTGGGAACGAAGAGAGGATTGGGTTCCGGGCGCGGGCGCTTTGGGGGCTGATTGGCCTCCTCCAGATTGGGAAGACCCTCCGGATCCAGCTCCACTTCCTGCTTGGTTTCCTGCTTGGCCTTTGCCAGCAGCGAAGGATCGCAGAAGGCGAAGATGCTGGCCTCCGGATTCACCTCTGTCGCCTCGAGCAGTGACCTGAGACCATTGGTAGCGGAGCCGTGCAGCACACACTTGATAAAGAATGACACACTGCTGGGAATGTCGACCCGGGGCTCCTACATTGCCTTTGCACCAGGGGCAAGTGCGTCCACGGACCAGCTGGCTTTTGAAGCTATGGCACAGTTCAAGGGTGCTTTTGTGCAGACCTGGGGTTTCAGTGTCATGAATCTGCATATGCTGTTTCATATGAGTGAAGCTGGCAACCCACATGTGGCAAATGCTGCAATGCGACCTGAGCTCGACACGTAGAGCAGAGTCCCGTAGGAGGCTTTCCCAGTCATGCTGTTTGCTGCGAAAGAGCTGACGATCTACAAGAGGCACATTCTGTTTTATACCATGATCCGCATCTGTCGGCTCAGAGGCCGTCGGAAGACCCAGGTCCGTGACCTGGGAGTCGCGGCAAGAGTCTGGACATTTACTCTGGCTTTCTCCTCCGAGCTTCGTGCAAGCTCCACTTTCTATGTGTTGCTTGAGATTTTGCCAGCGGTAAAAGGACCTGAGGCAAAGCTGGCATCTCGGGAGACCACCACAGGCATGAAGCCGGGGGACAAACTTGGTGGGCTCACAAGCTGCACGTGGAGGAAGAATGCCGTGGCTGACCTGACAATGTATGCGCATTGCATTCTCCGTCAGGAAGAATGCATCACACTCCGGACACGGGATTTGCGGGACTTCGGAGTCCGACACGTTGGCATCATGTTGCTCCTGCTGTTGCACCTGATGCTGGAGCTGGGCCTCCAGGTGACACAAATGATCAAGGATACCTGGCTGTGTTGTGATGTCAGGTGACATTACTGCCTTCCGCTGCAGATTTTCTCGAAAGCTGGTCAGGGCTTTGAGGAGCATTCGGCCTGGCATGTCCATCGCGGCTTGCTGCCATATGGCTGTATTGGGGAGATGTGTTAGATGAGCCGGCTGCCTCTGGATTGCCCGAAGATGTCGGGTGCAGGCCTTGGTGAGCTTGTCCAGACCATGTCCCGTGACACCTACAGCCGGCAGAGAATAAAGCATGCTGGTGGAGACACAGGCTCGCCACAATCTTTCACGGTGTCGCGTGCTAAGGTGGTGGTGGCCATTTAAGGGCTTCCGGATAGCTTGATACTTGGCCTGTCCAGCCTGCAAACGATGGCGGAGGTTTCTGTCAAGGCGGTGATGATACGTGACCTTTGTACCGAGATACTCATGCTCATCTTTGATGGGGATGAGTTCCTCTCGCCCGCAGACAGTGATGACAAGGTGTCTGACTCCGTTCTTAAGGCGAGTGTGCTCGTACATAATTGCCTTGGCCTCTTTGCCTTCAAGTCGCAATAAAATCGCAGTTTTACGATAGTTTATGGACATTTTAAAGGATACCAAGGTTTCCAAGACTACTACCAGCTGTGCAAGTGCATTCTGCCAGTCCTGACGATTCCGGATAAGCCAATGACACCAATGATCATCCGCAAATAACACGAGGGTTTGTTGAAGCCAATGTGGCCCAAGCTTGTTCCGCAGTGCATGCATGAGGGCTACAGTATAGAAACTCCAGAGGAAGGGAGCTATGCAGCAACCCTGCTTTAGTCCATTAGTCGTGGTTTGCCCTTTGGTGCTATCCCCGGCACGAAAAACATACTGGGCATCAAGATGCAATTGTTGGATGATCTGAATTGTGTCCGGATCCACCCCATGCTCGGCCAATGTGCCGTAGACAATGGGTCTGCTGGTGAGGTCATAGGCTTTCGACAGATCTAAGGAAAGACTCAAGGCTCCGATGCAGGCCAGTTTCCTGTTACCTTCATACTGTTGGAATCGATCAACACAGTTGGTTCGTAGCAAGACACGTGCTTCCTCAAAATGCATATGTACCCTGAGAATTGCATCGAAGGTGCCACGCTGGCGCGCGTAGGCATACTGAGGAAGATCTTTGACTAGAGGGAGAAGTACATCCAACAGATTTTGCCTAAGGACCCCGGCAATGACCTTCGCACTGGGGCACTGCAGCCCAATGGGTCGCATGTTTTCCACAGCTGTGGGTGGTTTGGTGGGTTTAGGGATGAGAGTGATGAATGCATCATGTAGCTTGTCCTGAAGGCATTCACTGCTGCCCGCCTTGAAGTGCTGTTGGAAGGCTTCGTTCAGGACAGGTGCGATTGTCCCTGCACAGCACTTCCAAAGGGCGGCAGGAGCAACACCCTGTGGCACAGCCTTGAAGAAACCAAGCTTCTGGAGCTCCACCTGAACCTCCTGATGTGTGTGAGGCCAATCCTTTTGGAGAACCATGATGCTGTCTACGTCTGGTATGGTGCAGAAGGTGTCCTTGGCATAAGCCAGCATGGCTTGAAGGGAAGCCTCTTTCCCGAGAGGCTGACCTTGCGGGTCACGCAGACGGGAGATGATTTTGCAGCTTCTGGGAGCCAGGCTTCGCACAATTTTGTGAAGCACACGCTGGTCCCCCTTGGCTGCAGCGGACTCAGCTTCAGCGAGCTTGTCCAACAGGGACTGTCGCTTGAGTTGCCGACTTTGCTCTCGAAGCAGCTTGGAGGCCTTGGCAAAGGCGCAGGCTTCCCTCCATTTAAGGAAGACAGAGTGCGGCACGGTAATGCGGGGCGCCTTGAGCACCCGATACAGTTGCCAGGTGTGCTTGGCTGAGGCACGGAAGACACCCTGGGCACTGATTCGATTATCTTGCACACTTCTGGGCGGGAAGTGTTGCACAGCTGCATCAAGTAGAATCTGATTGATATTGTTGCGGACTAGCAGCAGGTCATGTGAGGAGCCCGCAAGGGTCGCGAGCCTATCCCCAACGTCACACTGTAGGGCCTGGGCTGCTGCACTGTTGGAGTGCAATGCAATCAACAGGTCATCCTTTGCAAAGGCTGCTGGAGTCGGTTGACCCTCCGGCGGCCGTCGACAGAACGGCACAACTGGGATGATGGCCTCCACAGGCCAATGTCCCGCGAGACTGTAGGCTTTGACGGGGAAAAGATGGTTGGGCTTGGCATATCTGGCCTGGCCTTTGGCATCAGCAAGTTTAGTAACTACATAGTCAATTCTTGTGCGACTCGAAGATGATTCGTAAGTATGACCCGGATTTGCATGCCAGCTGTTCAGCACACACAGGTCACACGTCTCAAGAAGACGATGCAGTTGCTTATCCCCCTTCTGGCCTTCGGTAAGGTGTGACGCCCCAACATGGGGTCTGCAAGCAGCCAGCTGCGAATTGAAGTCTCCTCCAAGTACAAGCGGGTTTCTCTGAGGTAGGTGATTGACAAGGGCAGAGAGTTTGCCCCAAATATCGGCTCTGTATTTCTGGTTGAGATCGGGCGTAAGGTTGGGACGATGTACATGTTGATAGAGGCCAATAATGTCCACATTGAGCTGACTCTTTTTGTGCAGGGCTCGAGCATGCAACAAGCGACCCGGATATATCTCATTGATCGAAGGATCACTGAAGACATCCTGGCGTAGCATGATGAGTATGCCTCCATATCTATCCACTGCTAAGTTCGAATCATAGCCGGAGGAATGAGTGCAAAGCCATTTGCCACTCCTAAAGTCGCTATTTGATTGCCAATGAGTTTCTTGCAAGATGACAGCATCAAAGGTGGCTTCTGAATCCAACCAAGCAACTAGTTCCTGAAAAGCAGGGCCCGAGAGGCCTCCCGTGTTCCAGCTAAAGACTCTTATGGTGGGATGTCGGGTGCATCCTGGAATTCGCCTACGGGAATGCTTAAGGAGCGGGGAGGGGTCCACATGCGCTAGGGCATTAAGGGAGACAGAGGTGTGCCACTGTCCCCGGTAGAAGGTCCCGCCTTCCAAGGAACGGGCTGCACGGTTCCTGGCACGACGATATGCTCTTTTGGTGGCTTCAGGGAGTCGGGATCCTATGTTGTGGCCTTCTCTTGGCGCTGTGCCGTGTCGCTTCCCCCACTCCGAAGAGTGAGGTCCCCCACCTACCACGGCATTAGGTGGAACCCTCGCTCCAGCTGCAGATGAAAGCTGAGTCAGGCTGATGATTGCTAATCTGCAGCCAGCGGACTTGGGACCGCTGCAGCCATTACCTGACAGTGAGTTTCGTTCATGGTGCTTTGGGGGCTTACGGGGATTATTAGGATTATGGCCTTGGTGGCACTTCCGCTGCGGAGCGGGCTTCATGTCAGCACTTGGTGCACAGGCCGCGTTCCATGCAGAACGCCTGGGGCATGTGGGGCCAGGGTTCTGAGGTTGCAGAGGGTTAGTAGGGTGATGGGACTTAAACAGTCTGGGTTTCCTACGGGAGCAATCGTGACCACACAGGGGCATATAAGGACTAGACCCCCAAAAGGGATGTGGTGGGATGAGGCGCAGGTGCCTTCGGAATCTTCTGGCTCGTAGGAGTGGTGCCCGGTATGGAGCAAGTGTGCCTTGCCAGGGAAGTTCATTCATCTCTGGGTGCATGTCCTTCCTCAGCATCAAAAGCCTTCCAGTCCAGCAGACGAGATCCAGTGAGGATGCGTTCGGCCATGTGCTTGGTAGCCATCCAATCACATGTTGCCAGGTGCCTCCTCGTCCAGCCGACGCGTGCTCCCAGGGTACGGTTGGTAGCTCCAGGCATGGTGGCCAAAAGCTCCCGACGGTGCAGGTTGACCAGAAGATCCTTGGCCCTTTCCAGAGGAGGTCCTTGTAGCACCAAGGACACAACACTTGGGACTTCCGTCGAGTCAGAAGAGTCCTCGCTGGGGTCCTCGATGTCGTCGGAGTCCACATCCATCCGCAAAGGTGAAGGGTTTCTGCCATGGATCCTGAAGGCCGGTCCCACAGTTTGTGGTTGGGGCGGAGGTGGCCCCCTCGGTGCATCTGGTGCTTCGGGCTGCAGTCGTCGACGGCGAGCTCGATGCCCACGATCAACGTCATCATCAGCAGCGCCCATATCCTCGATCGGGTCGCCCGCGGTACCATCCAGCTGTGCAGCTGGCTTCCGCATCTGCACTCCATGAGGGCCCATCCAAAGGCAAAGCCCAAACACCACCACAACACCCCGAAACAAAGCCCCGAACCAGAGCCCTCTACGGGGCACCACTCACAGTCTCGGGCCGTGGAGCTTCATCACCATCAACATCACCATCATCATCACCATCATCATCATCGCCATCATCACCATCATTGGCATCATCGCTGTCATACTCCGCTGCCGTATCAACTTCAACACCGGCATCAGCAGAACCAGCAGAATCGTCACAGCCACGGTCATCCTCACAATCATTCTGAGCAACGCCATCGCCGCGGTCCAGACCGCCAGCAGCATCACTATCGTCGCGACATGAAACGTGGAATGCGGAGGGAGAGAGAGAGAGACAGAGAGAGAGAGAGAGAGAGAGAGAGACAGAGAGAGAGAGAGAGAGAGATAAAGAGAAGGAGAAAGAGACTGAAAGAGAGAGAGAGAGAGAGAGACGGAGAGATATATAGAGAGACAGAGAGAGAGAGAGAGAGAGAGAGAGAGAGAGAGAGAGAGAGAGAGAGAGAGAGAGAGAGAGGGAG
>CAJNDT010000649.1:73525-164029 GCA_905221615.1 Symbiodinium sp. CCMP2592 | reverse complement strand
TGGGTGAAATTCCATTGGATGGTGACGATGAGGTGATCATTGATGTGGAAGGCGACGGTGCGCCGAGCCGCAAGGCCAGAGTCGGAAAACTGAAAGCCGAAGCCAAGACGTTGGCACATCTGTGTACTCATCGCTACCGCAATCCATATTGCGAATCGTGCATACGCGCGAAGATGAAGCACTTGCGAACACAACGAGGTGCGTTTCAACGTGTGATCAAACACTGGGGAGATCTTGTGACGTTCGACTTCCTTGATATGCGCAAGGCCGCCGAAGCAGGCATCGGACTCGATGACGGAGCACGTGAAGTTCTAGTCATCAGAGATATCGCCACCAAAATGATCGCAGCGATTCCCACGGCTTCAAGGAGTACTGACGAGGTCGTCATGGCCATCAGACGCCTAATGGGAAGACGCAAGATTCATATGGCGTATAGTGATGAAGCACCAGAGTTCGATTCAGCTATGCCGCAGTTGAAGATCGTGATAGATCATTCCCTTCCAGGGAAACCCAGTAACAATTCACTCGCTGAACGGTCAAATCAAGAAGTGATCAACACAGTCGCAGCATCCATGCTACACGCCGGATTGCCCGCTCAATACTGGTCCTTTGCGCTTAATTGCGTGATGCAGAACCTCAACGTTGAAGACGTGGAGGGCGATGGTGATTCAGCATGGACGCGAATGACTGGAAAGGACTTCGAGGGAAAAGCCATACCCTTTGGGGCCAAAGTCTTCTTCAAGCCGACGGACACAAGGCCGAAGACATATGGCAACAAATTCGATCCAAAGGGGATCCCAGGCATTTTCGCCGGATACATCATCACTGCTGGTCAAGGATGGTCCAAGAAGTATCGCGTGTGGGACATGAAGGAATTTGCCAATGCGAACTTGTCAATGGACGCATCTGTTCCCAGAAAGTTGATGAGACCGTACGAGACAGAAGTTATCTACTTCCCAGAGGAGATAACGTTTCCCCTGAAAGCCGAGTACGAGAGGATGAACTCGACCATTGAGGGACTAAGGGACAACGTTGACCTTGCTGGCAAGGAGATAAAAGACGTCGATGACGGGGATGACGGTCCGCCTGGAGGAAATGGTGGCAACGGGGATGATGATGATCAAGATGGTCTTCTTCCTCCACCGGATCCCGGAGAAGATCCCGACTTACAGGACATAGATCCATCTGACATAGAGACGGAGCCGTCCGGCGAAGTCTTCAAGTCAGCAGAGCATGAAGCTATTGATGCCATAGGAGACAAAAGACTCGAAGAACTAGACGAAGAGCTGGGTCTACGTGCAGCACCGCCTCCTTCTGAACCAAAGGTCACTGGGAAAGATCGACGATCGCCCCGCGAAGTCGGTCCAACCGGTAAACTCATCCCCGAAGGAGACATCGAAGAACCTGGAGAGATTATCAAGATCTTGAAAGAAAAGAAGTTGGCTCCCGAGGAGATTGAACATTGGAGTACGGGGAAGAAAGGGGACGGCATTGTATATCTCACCGATGACGGTGAAGCCTGCAAGATCGACAAAAGGGGAGTTCCGTATAAGATTCGAAGTGACGGTCGACGAACTCTTCCTACACGGCGACCTATCCATTCTTATTCTCCGGAAGCATGGAAGAAGATGAGCGAAACGGAGAAGAAGGCAGCATACAAGAAAGAAAAGCGAGACAAAGCTCGAGTTGCCAAGAAAGACCGGAAGAAGGCTGTGATAGGAAAGAAGATAGTTACCAAGATTTTGGACAACATGCTCTTTCCCAAGATTGTCCCATGTGAAGAAATTGATCTGCAACTCAACGTGTCCATTGATGACGACGATGGTTGGTCATGGGCACAGTCCTATGTGGATCAATATACACAGGAACAATTCTTGTCAGATGTTGTGCCGGCCGTTCCGGCGCATATGGTCATGGATGATAACTGGATTCCTTCTATGCCGTGTACGACTTCTCACAGAAACGTACATCGGGAAAAGAATCATGCAGGAGGATCGTGCTTCAATGCCATGGTCACTCGACCCGTCACACGCCAGGAGATGATCAACAATCCCAAGGCCATGGAAGCTTTCATGAAAGAATGGAAGGGATTGTGGGACCAAGAGGTGTTTGACTTCTCAACTACGCGTGAATATGACGACGTCGTCGCTGATGCAAAGAAGAAAGGTGAGAAAGTACACATGGCGCGAGTACATGGACTGATATACGAGAAGAACTATCAGCTCAAAGAGGACGATCCTGCCAGGAAGTTCAAAGGGCGAGGTGTACTACTCGGTGATCAGGTCAAAGACCAGAACATGGAAGCCGCATTGTTCCAGGATTTGGGAAATTCCCCGGCTACGTTTGACGCCTCACGGTGGGCAGATTATTACGGATGCCTTCCTGGCAACGATGTCCAGATGGCGGATGCTATCCAAGCATACATTCAGGCAAGACTGTCGGGTACTCCATGTTGGGTTGAACTGCCTGATGAAGCCTGGCATCCATCTGCGAAACGGCATAAATTCCGTAGGCCTGTATGTCGCCTGATCAAAGCTCTATATGGACATCCTGACGCAGGAACCATGTGGGAACAACAGTGCCATACCGCGGTACAGAAAGTAGGATTCAAGCCACTTGGCGATGAATGGCCATCATTGTATTTCCACCCGCAAATGAAGCTCTTGCTTGTCATCTACGTGGATGATCTCAAGATGGCAGGACCCAAAGAGAATCTACCCAAGGGTTGGGACATGCTGCGCCAAGAACTTCGATTGGAAGAGGAAACGCCACTGGGCTTGTATCTGGGTTGTCGCATCTCCAAGGGCGAGGCAACGTTGCATGACAAAACGAAGGTGCAGACCGTTACCTACGACATGGAGACGTACCTGGACATGACAGTCAAGAAGTACTGCGACGTGACTGGGTTCGATCCGACAAAATTCAAGACGGTACCATCGCCGAGTCCGGCTGAGGAGACTAAGAATCACCCAGCTCGCGCTCCGGCACAGTCAGGTAAAAGCCATCGATGCACGTGGTGTGGACACACCATGCCTGTTGATAAGGATGGTCGGCTCGTTCCGCCTCCACCTATTCCCAAGGCGCCCGAGGAAGAGGAAATCAACGAGGCTAATCGCGGTGCACTTGCTCCGCAGGCAGCCAGCATTCTCATGAAATTGCTTTATGCCGCGCGCATTTGCCGCTTTGATCTTCTGCGCAGTATCAACAATCTCGCACGCAAGATCACGAAATGGACCAAGAAGGAGGATGCTCTTCTTCATCATCTCATGGCCTATGTGCACCAGTCCAAACATCACATGATGATTGGATGGGTCGGGAACTCCTTGGAGGACTCGTCCATCGGGCTGTTTGCAGATGCGGACTATGCAGGTTGTGGAGAAAGTTTGAAATCTACCTCCGGTGCTCACTTGCACATTCAAGGTTCTCATACACGGTTTCCCTTGGCGGGACTTAGCAAAAGGCAGGGATGCTTGAGTCATTCCACACCTGAGGCCGAGATTGTCGCGGCCGACTTTGCCATGTCACGTCTTGGATTGCCTGCTATCACGTTGTGGCAGCAGCTTGGGGGGCAAGACCCCAACTTCGTCTTCTACGACGACAACCAGACCATGATCGGGGTGATTCGCACGGGCAAGAATCCGACTATGCGTCATTTGGAACGTACCCACGGCATCTGTATTGGATGGATGCATTCTATCTTTCAGGAAGGTTACGTTTCTCTTGCCTATGAGGTCACTGCCAAGATGTCAGCGGACATACACACCAAGTCGTTCAAGGATTCCGTGTCCTGGACACATGCGTGTCAGCTCATCAACATCTTTCCGCCGGATCTCATCGGCTCCCAAGAGATTATGGATCTGATGCGCCCTACTCATACCCAAAGCACAGATGAGAAGGGTCAGCAGCACTACTCGTTCAAGAGCGAGGTGCCTTGTTTTCCTTACACGCAGACGCCGATCCTCCCTCAGGTGTTGTATCGCGCTGGATTGTCGAGTAAGGAAGGCTTGCAAGAACATGACAGTGTGGACCCCATCCTGGTTGTCAAGTTCCCGCGCATGTTGCGGGGGCCGCCTTCCGCGTTGCCGCCTGGTCGTTACCTTCGGTCGACTTGGATTCTTCGTGAAGGGCAGTGGCACCAGATGGAGGACCGTGCTGCTATCCTTGACACACCGGGCAAGTTCGACCGCTATGTGGAGCGTGCTGTGTTTCAGTACCATCCGGTACGGGGGCATTTGCGCCCCGCCGCCATTGCGGACGTCCTTGCGCCGCCGTTTTTGCCTCCTCCTGAACCGCCTCTAGGCCAGTCTTATGTGCGCGCCCTGCCCGCCAAATGGCGAGCGGTGGTTGTCACACTGGCGCGTGCCATCCATGGGGGGTACCAGGGCTTTACATTGCACCAGGGCTTTTGTTTCAACGGCCAGTCCAAAAGTCAAGCCTCTCAATTTGGTTATGACCAATGGTCGTCGGTGTACGAGGATGTATGGCATGATGCGGCGGAACAGAAAAGGGAATATCAAGGATATGATGGAGCAATTGTGCCTCACGTGGTCAATTTCGCCGAAAACAAACCCAAGGAGGGCCTGGTGATCCAATTCCTCGACCACGATGGAAGGTTGGTCCATACTTACAAGAATCCTTACAGCCGGTGGAAGTACCGTATCACTATCAAAGATGCTCCAAAGGCAGTGACGGTGTGGACATTGATAGGAGTCGATGAGGAGAACTGGTGGAATGAGTATGCTCCAGGCAAGGATTGCATCGCCCAGCATGCTCCCGATTCTCACTACGACCCTGGGCTGCAAGTAAATGTTCTGAGTATGGGGCGAGAAGTTGACGACGCCATGTGCGCCTACCTCTTTGATGTGGTGGAAGCAAGGAAAGACAACCCTAACTCCGTGATCTTCATTGGTGCAGGGGTGTTGGGCAAGAATTCGTGGCTGAGTCGGAAAATCGCTGACAACCCTGAAAGGGCCAAATTGCGGACAGACTACCCATGGGGGGAGGTCGTCCAAAGAATTGCGCGCAGAGCGGCATCATGGGGGTTCCAAATCATCATCGAAGTACCTCCTCGAGTACCAGTCCAGGAAACCAAGCAGTACAAGGGACTTCAGGAAGATGCCATGTGGAAGAGCATCAAGATCCAAGGATGCACTCACGGGCAACGTTATACCTTTCGGGATCCTGTATCTCCCGGAACCGCCGTTGAGCTCGGCTACTGCAAGGATGAATGGGAGTACATTGCCGCAAACGTCGCGTTGCATCCTAAGTCGTCTGATGTGTGCTCGTCCAAACATTTGCACATGACTGATTCGGATGCTAAGGATCGATCTGATAAATGCGAGTTGACTAGCCAAATATCCAGGAGATTGCTTAAAGCCTTGAAATTTCAGGCAACGGGCGATGGGAGATTGGTAGCCATGCCGTCGAAGGCTGGTGGACGAAAGCCAGACCGCATGATCGTTGACCTCTGTGGCTTGGGTAATGGCTACGCCGTGCCTAAGTCCACTAAGGGTTGCTCTCGCATAACTTGCAAGGAGCTGATCGGCTCCAAAGCCGATGAGGACAACCTTATCGGTACGATGAAGGATGCGTGCCGGAACGACCTGCGCACACCTGTGCTATTCGTGGCATCGCTTTTGCGATCAGGTGCTGGTCCTGGAAGTAGTGAAGGGGCTTGCGTGGGGGGTGAGAAACGTTCCGGTGGGAAGTACAAGGTTTTCAGAAGTGTCTTGAAATCTCTCAAACGCCTGCTGAAGAAGTGTGCGGAATTTTCCGACGTCTATTTTTCGCTTGACATGCCTTCTTCATGTTCATGTTGGTCTTGGCCAGAGTTGCATGCTCTTGTTTCAAGTGGCAAGGTGACGAAGGTTAAGGTTGATGATCATGTTGGTGCTGGTGGCGATGGTGGTGGACGCAGGATCATGTTCTCTAACATGCCTGAAGCGGATCGTTTGATGGTGAGACCGGATGATTGCTTGGACCATGATTCGAAGAGCAGTTTGTCGCAGCGCATTGATGTCTCATGGCGGTCAATTGCGAGGAATGTTCGCAGCCTTGTTCGAGCTCATGTCAGTGTCAGTCATGTTGCACATGAATCTGAGGACATTGCATGGCAGCAACATCAGTGTGTAGACGCTGATGAAGGGGCTATTAGACAGCCCCAACTAAGGAACAACTAAGGTCTGACCAGACGGATCGGGGAAGGGTGCCTCTTACGGAGAACCCGGAACCGTGAAGTCGAGTAGGGTGTAGGGACTTCCCTCCTACGGAGGAAGGACCGAAACCCGAGCCATGGCTGAAAGCTACAATGCCTACGAGCTGGCCTTCGAAGGAGTGGACCACGAAGAAGTTTTCCCGTCTGGTGGGATGATGCGAACGTTTCTGAAGTTCCACAAGTTCCTGGAGATGTATTCTGGGGATTCGTCGCAGAGCGTTTCGCTCCCGCCGAAGATTACGAAAGACAAAGTGGTCGACAATGATCTCATTCGCACATGGGCAGCGTTCAAAGCACCTCCGTTGGTCTTGCTGTTCACGTGTGCAAATCTGTCGCCAGGAGGGGATCTTTCCATTCGAGTCCGAGAAATCCTCAAAGCTTGCTTATTTGCTGCCCCTGAGGAGTACATGGACAAACCCTATGGGGAGATACTCGCCATGGTCATCAAGTTTGGTGGAGGTCTCAAACACATTGTTGCTGACTACGAGGGGAAGTTCAATGCCATCACCAGGTTTATGGTGGATGAGGAAGTGATCCGCGATGATGCAAAATTGGCTGTAGTTGAACTGGAACAAGAACGAAAACAAGTTCGGTTCGACTTGAACACTGCAACAAGGAACATCGTCAGTGCGGACGTGTACTACAACCTCGCCGTTCTCATCAACTCCGTGGAGACGCCCTACCAGGCCGTGACAGACACGAGAATTCAACAATGGTATACGGTGAATCAGGACTACTACCACAAGTTGCCTATGTCAGGTAGAGCACCTGACCAATCAGACCTGTTGGCAGAGCCTACGTTATGTAGGGTGTGCAAGCTGATGTACATGTTCGCAAAACACACTGGGTATGGACTACGGACCTACAACCAGGAATGTGCAGCGAGCAACGATGGCGCTACGCCACTCAACGTTCACCAGCTGGCTTTGATGATGCGCACAATGCCTCAAGGCATGGGACATCCGCTCGCCTTTGCGATGAACTCGCTCCAGGCGTTCAGTGTCTGTCTCCACGTGCTTCATTCCTACGTATCATGGGTTGATCCAGAAACTGGACACCCGCATTACAGATGGTCCAACGATGTGCTCCCTGATTCCGACTACACCACGTATGCTTTCCTCAAGCACCATGTGGATGCTGTATGTGCAGATCAGGACAGGAACGGCTTCCAATTGCCGGATGCGTTCCGTGGCTACACCTGGAATCAGTGCGGAGTTGAATCTGGGTACGTGGTCGACTGCTCTACCAAACGCGCCACGTTGGGCATATGGGAAGCAGAATTCCAACAGATGGGGGCACCAAGTCCGCTTATGCAAGATGATGGCCTATTTCCGCCCAATCTTCAACGGCATCCTAGCTGGGTATACTCAACGGGGAGAGTTGCGATGCCTACGGCAAGCAACCTCGAACCGGAAGGAATCGTGCACCCTGAGCATGGAAGAACGCCGGGACAATCGCAAGGATCCGCTGCCGAGCCTCGAGCCACCCCTAGCCACGGACCAAAGAGGGCAAGGACGGACGAGGCAACGGCATCGGCGTCGTCATCTTCCGCGGCACCTCCTCCACAACCATCGTCTTCGCAACCGGAAGAGGAACCATCGCAACCGACATGGGAGGAAGCTCCAATCCCCGCTGGCGCTCAGGAAAGTTGGTACCATTATGTCAACATCGATGAAAAGGGCTGTCGCTCGAGCTTGCTGACGACGACCCGTGATCAAGACGAGTACCCACCTACCATTGATGAGACGCCAAAGTTTGTGGCCAACCACGACGTGGGGACCACACCGATTCAGCATTACGTCAGAAGACTGGTGACCTATTTGGCAAGGATCCGTTCCGTCTCTCAAAGTGATGACAAGGGTCTCAACCTGAAGGTCTACGTGAAGCTGAGTACGAAGGTGTGGTTACGGATGTATTCACGGCTGTACCATGCATTGGCATTGGTGTCATGCGTGCATCTTCCTTCTCCTCCGATGCTTACCTCGGCAGTGATGATCGAGGCAGACAACGATCTTGTCGACAACGATGAAATTCCGGAAGAAGCAAGGATCAACACCATGAACACGCTGAACGGATTTCGCAATAGTTTGGGTATGGGTGGCAAGCCTGATGCCGCGACTATGCGCTCTCAATGCACAATCCTCGTCCAAGACTTTGACATGGTCGCGAGGACCAGGGGATCAACGCATACAGTGAGAGAGAACCTCGGCATGCATGGATGGAGTGAGATCTACATTGTGAGCCCGTCGATCACCACAGGTGCCAACTACAACTTCCAAGTCACAAAAGGATCGTTGGAATCTGTGAATGCGACATTGGATGGCTTGACTGAAGAGCAGCTTGCAACCGTCACATTGCATTACCATCTGTCTCTCCAGGCGATCCTCATCGAGAACATATCATTTCCGATGAGTGAGGTCGGAGACGGAGCAGCAATTCGTTCTGACTTGCAGCGACAGCTCAAGATCACGTACGTTGACCCTATCATTGCGGCAGGGAAGCGTACCACGCGCCCTCCAATTGTCAACATCAATCACGACTTACGGTTCGTAGGAGCAGCCAGCAATTACCTTCGACAGAAAGCTTCTCTGTTCAACGGCTTCCACGCGCTGGGAATGTATATTGAACTGGAGTTGCGAGCCCGAGCATGCGTGGTGATTCATGGATCTTCGTTTTGGTCAAGAATGTACAGCCAGACGAAACATGCGTCATCAGGCGTGCATACACTGTCAGCCGAAAAGGTGCCAGCACCGGACAATCGGGTCAGGTTCAAATTGGGCTTCGCTATCTACGAGAAGCAGCTGTTCTGCGAGAAGATGGTATCCACGTGCTTTGTTGAGGCATCGAAAGTTCGCTCATGGGACGAAACTGTCCGAACCGACTCAGTCGCTCACCCGTCGCTTGTCGAGATTTGGGAGGACAAGAGTGAAGTCAAGACGTCCACCAAGATTTCGCAGACATGGTTTACGGGAGAACAGCAGCAACAGATCAGGTCGGGTGCCCAGGGTGACACGGTCGCTGAATCGTCCACAGTCACCTGGCAGGACTTTGACATCGCCATGACCGTTCCCGAAGCCTACTACGACAACAGGCACTACTGGTTCCGGATCGACACCTATGCGACCCCGAACACCGGCTATGTCAAAGGGAGAACGTTCTATTGCCCTGGATGTGAAGCAGTGAAGTTGGCTGAGTGCTACGCACAAGCCCTCTTCAAGCCGACCGGAAACGGGTATCCTGGACACTGCATTGGGTGCGCACACACTTCAGCTTTGAAGATGCAGCATCAAATCGGCTCCTTTAATGACTTGGTCTCGTCCCAGAAGTACACCTTGGCTTGCGCAAAGCACCTTTATGACCTGAGGCTCCAATTCGTGGATCCTCGCGTGGACATCAAGGAGTTCCTCAAAGTTTGTGCGGAGATGGTCTATGAAGACATCGGCAAGACGGTTTCTCACTACGGTGGTCTCCGAATCACAGCCAGTCAGGCCATCGAGTACGCGGCATGGGGAAAGGCCAAACAGTTGGCATGGGACAGAGGGTACGACTCCGAAGGCAAGACATGCTACATCTGCTACTACGATGCCGGGAACTGCGCTTATGCTGGTTTCATGAGAATGCTTTTGACTCCGGAAGAGCGCCAAGAATGCTACAGAGGGTCAGTCTTGCCCAAGGAAGAGCTCCTGGGTGACACGGTGGAGCTGGCGCTCGGGCTTCTTACAATTGCAATGAGACACCCAAGTCATTTTCCGAATTGGGGTGGCCTTGAGGGAGCAAATGCGTGCGCGAGGGGAATCGAAAGATCATTCTTCCGCTACGCGTCGGCCGAAGCTATCGAGCTGATCACGGTTGACTCCCCGCGCAAAAGGACACCGCCCAAGAAGAATGAAGCAGTCGCTGAGATCGTCAACAACATGTCCGCTGACCTCGTGATTGATTTCACAGTGATCGTCGATGGTGATATCTACCCTGTAGAGATTGCGAGAACCGACGAGACACAGGCCGCTGACAACGTCACGGACGATCCAGGGTTCTCAGTTGCTCCACCAATACCTGCACAGGATGTAGATGTGGATGCGCAACCCGAAGAAGAACAAGGTGCAGAAGGCCCTGATCCCAGGCATGCAATTCGTGAAGGATTTGTCGCGCAGCTTCAGGACTATGTGGGAGTACTCGCTCAGGGCGAAATGTCGGTCGGAAGCGACCGCCTCACGTTCTGTGTCGCTTGTGGCAGTGATCTACACACTCTGTCCAATTGCACAGAAAATGCTGCGACCCGGGATCTGGTACTTCGAGGCGTCCAGATTATCAAGGAAAGCCTTCTTCGATATCCACGTCGAGTACCTCCACAAGAGGCTGAGCCAATGGACGTTGACACCACAGACCATGTGAGTGTTGCATCCTCGGACCGACGACCCAAGGCCAAAGCCCGACCGCGACGCGGAGGCGAAGCCGTACGGGGTGATGTGGTCTTGATCCGTTATGAGAACAAACACAATCTCTGCACGGATGTGGAGAACCGTCGGGGCCTACATGATGCTTGTGGCGTACCACTGCAGGAATCGGGACCAGAGAATAGCCAGCGAGTGGTGGACCTCATTGAGCAGCTTTCGGACCATCGCGACCGACGCCTACCTCAACGAGGAGACCGTCCTAGCTTTGCTTACGATGATACCACTCATAGCTACACCAATGCAGGCTACGAATCCATCGGCGGCGGAAGGCCAATCCGGTGCGGGATTCTCGACCTGATCCCAACCAAGGGTGCAAGCTTCATCAACAATCGATGGGACCTCGTGAACGAAGTTGTCCTTCGCGACATCACCCGTCAGCGCAGACTGAACGCGGATTGGGCGCTATCATGCATCCAATCTGACCTGCGCCACAGAATCGCCAGGCGCCCAGGCTCGGAATGGCTTGACAACAGGTGCCAGGTGGCATTCAACAGTGTCATCAAATGTGATGAAGGAGGGTGGGTGATGATCGAAGATTTGGTGAGGCATGAGCCACTATGGACCCATGAAAGCAGACGCATCACCGAAGCGGTCTCAAGGACCGATGAGCAACAGAAGAAGAGAGTGTACAATGAAAGACTTCAGCTATTGTTCCAAGGGAACATGATTGCAGCCACGAAACGCCACAAGGCCAAGATTCGGTTGCAGTTCCTGGGTGTGAGAGTGAAGGACCCCGGCACGGAAACTCTTGGATCAGCAGGTTCGAACAGGTTGGTATCGGTTCAGGACCAGATCACGGAGATCCAGAACAATGATCATTGCCGGCACGGCCAGAGGTACCTGAACATGTGCAACGGCTGGGTGAAGCCATGGGCAGTTCGGGCTACGAGTGGTCACTCTGCGCACTCAGATCCCCAGAACAACTTGCTTCAGTTGGACAAGAACAGGTTCGCAATATCTCCATCTATGACCCTCTTGCAACGTCTTGGAGGTGCGTTCCACGCTACGGCATGCCGCAACTTGGATTCCATTGTCACGCAAGGCATCATGCCTGGTTCGGAGGACCCCGACGGGGACTTCGACCATAGGCGCCAATTCCGAGGCAACCAAGGTGGCAGACTCCACAGCTATTGGGGGGTGTTTGCGCCGTTCGATCACCGGAACGCAACGACCAAGATGCGAGTACATGGACGAGACGCCAAGCACATGCCACTGGCGATCCTTCATGTCCCATCGCAGGACCTTGCACGAGAAGACGGACGTATCACAGACAGCGGCATCGTGATCGTTGGTCGAACGATACCTTTCCATTTCGTCAAGGAGGTATGGTTTTGCGTTCCGGATCCTCGAGATACACACTCTTTCGCTCTGGTGGAAAAGATCTACGATGAACGGTTGGAGAAAGAGCTGGTGTTGGACTACAATGCATCACCGTTGCTTCCTGAGTTCGAGAGATACCGAACGCCAAGCAAGATCATGGAATTGCTTTGCGAGATGCCTCCTGGACCCCACGACACAAGCAAGGAGCAGATCATTCGAGACCTCACGACTGTCCTGGAGTCCCACAGGGAGAACACGGTTCGGCATCACTACATGGACAAAGGAATCAAGTTTGTCATCAAGAATTGGCGACCCGAAGACCTACGCAGAGACGAGGATGGACGGAGAATGAGGGTATGCCCGGCATGCTACAACATCGTTCCAGCATGTTTCTCCCGATGCACGTCTTGCTGGTCACAGTTCGTTTCGAGCGGATATTACCAAGGTTCTCCACAACGGGAGACTCCTACGGAGATCCCCAGTGACTTCATTGCTCAGACAATGGAAGCCGCAGCAGCCGCAGTGCCTGAGGCGCCCGAAGAGGAGCAGGAAGCCATGGAGGTAGAGACCGTTGCGGAACCTGAGGAAATCCCAGAACCATCTGTCATCGCGGAGGACGATCCAGAACAGGAACCTGATGAAGAAATGGACATAGAGCCAGGAGAGGACTTTGATGACGCAGTACCAGAAGCAATTGCACAGGAACGTCGTCCCGTCTTCGTTACCGGCCAGTCTTTGAACATCGATCCTGAGCTACAACTTGCACGTACCGCCATGCAGCCATCCTACTATTCTGGAAAGCGAAATGCCCATTGCATTGACGCGAACATGACCGCTCTTTCGTACATGGCATACGTGGTATGCAGATCCATCTACAAGGCTTGGTCAGGATTCGCAAAGTGGGCGACTATGCCGTTGTTCCAGATGAGGGAAAGTTTCGCACTTGGCCAACGCTATGATGTGCTCGGAAAGTGGGGATCTTTGGCGGCAGTGGATAGGGAAACGGGTGTGAGCAAGGATGTGACTGATGAGGAGATCATTCGCTTTGCCAAGGAGCCTGAGAACCTCAAGCAGTATGATCCCAACGGGACTTACACCTTGAAGCGCTTCCGGACGAACCAGATGCTTTCGTTGCTTACACGGGGAGCCAACATGATGGGAATTGGCAGGGACAACTTCAACCCTACTACTTACTTGAAGAGCGAAAGGGATGAAGATGTGAAGGCTATGCACTTTTGTTGCCTGAACGTCCTGTGCGAGGTGATTCCAATGGTGACGGGACACCAACAATTCTCAGTGCTACGACCAACGCCAACTGGACCGGTGGACTTCTTGTACATCGACCCCGTCGGTATCCTGCTGACTCATTCTGATCAGTCAGTCCAGACCATCGGCTTGCTGGTGGACCACAATGTGCAAATGCCTGCGCATTTCATGGACAGATTGAACAGATCCAAGGTTGAGAGACAGCAAAACCCGACGACCAAGCGTACTGAAGCCCTACACCACATTTCGGCCGCTGACTATCTCCCTCCAGGTGGTACTTCCATCCTGGACACGCCTGTCACTACGGAGGAACGTGAAAGCGCTTCTTCGGCCAAGGGACCTTCAAAAGGGCGTGGGAGAACCGGAGGTGAGCAGCATGGAGGCTGGAACTCCAACTCCTACTACGACTACACCGCCGGCAAAGGCCGAAACAAAGGCAAGGACAAGGGAAAGCATCGGGAACAGTATCCAGAGGAAAACCTCCGGCCCTGGGACCGCGATCCTGCGACCACGCGAAGATGGAGATGAATCAACGCTTGGTCTTCCTCGCCTATCAGTTCGTGACCTCTGAGCTTCGCCCATGGAATGCCATCGCGAATGCTTCTTTCTTCGGTGACGCCTGATTCGTTTGCCATTTCAGGGGATCGTTACTGACGTAGATGAGTGTCACAACGTTTCTAATTGGGATGCAAAGCTCTGATTTTCAATGTCAACGTTGCGGCGGAACATTTTCTGTTGTCCTATCGTGCCATCTTCCGGGTGAGCAGCGTCGGAGACGCAACTCATGGGGGGTGCGAACGGACTGCGATGCCTTGTCAAGTTCTAAGGTGTCACTATAAGAGCTGTGAGCAAGACCGTGTAAAGTGCAAGAGAAGGGGGCACGCTACGCGTCCCTCGACTCTAGGGGGCATGCTACGCATCCCTCATCTTTACCTTTCTATGTGACCGCCCACGCAACGTTTGGCTCAAGTCAATGCCCATAGCTAAGTGCTATATGTGTCTTCTATCCTGAGCAATCAGAGCTATCCCGTTGCACAGACGAACCGCCGCCGGCAGTGAGTGCAAAAGGAACGGCCGCCGGTTCTGCCTGCATAGGATTGCACGTGTGGAAGTAAGAAAGAGAGAGACAGGGTCCAGTCTGTGGAGAGTGCAAGCCAGCCACACCTACATTCATTACAGCTCTGGTGGGGAGAGCAGCAACTAAGTCGAGATCAATCCCCCACGCAGACAACCCATACTGCACAATAATATATGTATGTATATATGTACATACACACACACACATATATATATATATATATATATATTTATATGTATAAATCTATGAAAAATGCAGTTATGAATACATATATATATATATATACATGTGTATATATATATATATGTGATGGAGAAGGGGCCGATCCAGCGCTAAGGGTGCAACAGCTAGAACGCCTTGATGAAGACAGCGTTCCTAGCATCCAGATTTTTTCATCCAGGTACTCGACTATGATCTAGGACCCAGAGTAGGCCCTTAGTCCCTTTTTTTGGGGGTTCAGGTTCCCTTATAAGCCCCTTTAACACAAAAAGGGCAGCCTTTTTATTCCTAGGTTACTCTTGGGTCTAGTATAGCGACTATAGGGTGACCACATTGTTCAAACTGCTTTCTTACCAACATGAAATGACTCGAACCACAAAGCCCTGGACGACGGAGCTGATGAAAAGCCCCCAAAAAAAGCAACAGATACCAGGAACCCGCAAGTGCCCTTTGGTCATAGAGCGCTTCTGCTCCCTAATGGTGTGTCTTGAAGGTATATCGGCAGATAGGGGGTCTAGATAGCGTAGGAAAAGTATACTGGAGTGCAGCGTGCCCGAGTTGTGCTCTCATCGGTTTCAATATTGTGCGACTTGTATTGTATCTTATACACGGGCCTTAATATCTAAAACATTGTGTCGGGCTTCTGCATCATAAGTATACCAAGAACCATTAGGAATGATATTCGTAATTGCTTAGCTCCGTTACATTAACGCGAAGCCACTTCTTGAAGGCCAAAATTCTGAAGCCCTACACCGTAAATATTGGCTCTGAAACAGCTTTCGAATGTCCCGTAATTTTTGAACCCCAAACTCTACAGCCCATGCCTTCGATCCCCTATGCTGAGCCGCGGCTGCGAACCCTAGACTTCCCAAAACACCTCCAATCCTAATCCTTTAGAGGTATAGTTATAGAAATGCCTCCAATCCTAATTCCTTCAAAGTTATAGTTTATAGTATATGCCGTAATGTCGTTTCCAGATTAAGATACCCCCCCAGATTAGACGGGGCCGTCCCGGGCATTTCATGGGCTTAATGAAGAAGTCCATTAGACCCCACCCCTATAGTACCGGAGCTCATTTAAACCCCCCCCGATTAGACGGGGCCATCCCCGAAAATCCCCGAAATAAGGATTTAGGGGATTTAGAGGCATAAGACTTAACCCTAAACCCCAAACCCTGAACCCTAAACCGTAAAGAACTCATGATGGCAGACTTTTCCTCATTTGACCAGCTCATGTCCAGCAGAGCTGAGCTTGTACTCAGGGGCAATGTTCCTGCCCAATCTGCGGGCTTCCTTCCTCATCCAGTATGCGAGGAGCTTACCCTCATCGCAGCTCAGGCAGCCTGAGGCATGCCGGCAGCGGCTGCAGACTCCAATCTCATGGAGTTCGATTCGATTTCTCTCATCCCAGTATGCCTGGGGCATGTCCTCGATCTCAAGGACTTTGCCTTGGCTAATGACCTCATGGGCCATCTTCTGAAGCTGAGTCAGCTCAAGGCCTTTGCTCATGCGTTTCTCAGCCATGGCCGCCATGTGCTCTCGCTCTTTTCTCATCCTGGGAAGCCCAGGAAGAAAAGGGTCCCTGTATGTGGAAGACTAATTGCAAAAGGGAAAATGGGCCTAAGTACTAAAGGTCCGAGTATCTTGATTCCCAAGGCCTCCTCCTCCTTCTTCTTATGCTGGTTCAGCTCATCCAGTCGCTTGGTCTGCTCAGTGCGGAGAGCATTTGTGACCTTATGCGGCCGCTCATGCCACTTCTTCGCCGAATGCGAAGGCCACCCAGTGCTGGCCTTTCCAAACCCCATGGCTTTTGCGGCCTCTTGCTCCATGGCAGCCAGAACATGGAATCCGCACTCATCGACTCCCTGGAAGACCTTGTTGCTGCGAGGAGGCAGCACTGCCTCATGCAGCAGGCCCATGGAGAGCAGGGATGCCAAGATTTTCTCAGCGTAGTCCCTGCATCGCTGGGACTCATCCGGCAGGGAGTCATAGTACCTCAGGGCTGGCTCTGCGAGCGAATGCGAAATAAGGAGTCCCCATGCACAACTCTGCCTTATAATAGGGAAAAGGAGGAAAAAGCATGGTGTGCCTCACTTTCGGGGTCTCAGACTCATGTGTCGCATCTATGACGAGCAAAACCCAGTGCCCAGCAGACCCCAGGGGGAGGAAGTTCAGTGTATGAGCACTCATCTGCTTTTTGATGCACTCAATGAATGCATCCACATCCACTTTGGCATTGTCATGATGCAGATATAGTGGCTGTGTCCATCCAGGACTAATGAAGCCCATGCTCTTGCTTTGCATTGAGCTCTGGAGCATGTGCCAAAGCAGGACTCGCCAGCCCAAATGCAGATGTTGCAGCTCTATGCCGCCGGCCTGAATGTCTGGGTATGGGAGGATGTGAACCTGCTCAAGCCCATCCAGCTGATCCAGGTCCTGGCTCAAGAGCCCCATGTCAAGCAGCATTTCCTGCTTCCAGGCCCTGTAGAAGCTCATCTGGGCCCACTTCCACACCTTATGCTCACCCTCTGGCAATCGCTCACAATGGCTCTTGCTGACCCATGCCTTCTGCTGCTTGGGGAAGAAATGGTCCTTCTCCAGCAGCATGTGGCAGTTCTGACGGCCGACACCCAGAATGGACCCATGCCGCCCATACAGCGAAATGCCAGCGTCCTGCGGCTAGGGAGAGCTTATGATGGGCTTTGCTCAACCAGCTAATTTTCTCTCGAACCCACAGGCCTCATTGACTATCCTCCATGTGCCCTTGGTCATGTCATGCTCACCAGTGTCAGCACTCATAGCTGGTGGGCCGGGTGGCGGAGGCAATGGCGGCTCAGGGAGCTCATCCACCGCTTTGCTCAATGTGTCTTTCTTGAGCTGCTTCTTATGCCGCTTTTTGGCCATCTTGCCCATCTTGGCCAATCTCATGCCCTTGGCCTTGGCTTCGGGCTTGGCCTTCGCCTTCGCCTTGGCCTTCGGCATGCCTCTCTTGGAGGCCGATGATGGCAGATCCCTCATGGCTGCATACCTTGGCTGGTGGCATGACAGAAGGAGAGTCTCATGGGGGTTTAGGGCAAGTAGAAAGAGCGAGGAGCCTGGAGTTTTCCTGCATGCTTGCTCTCAGCTCCTCCCGGACCTCATCCGTGAGCTGATGCTCCTGTTGCTTCTTCTGTTGTTTGGTCTTATTCTTCTCTCTTCTCTTCTCCCTCTTTGCCTTGGCTTCATCGCTCATGGTCGCCTCTCTTGCCAGCATGGCCCTTCTCAGGTCTAATGGCAGCTGGAACTGGGCGCACATGAACCATTCGGGCTCGGAATGGTCATCAAATGGGATGTCCTCCCAGCTTGGGGCATCCTTGAACCCATCGTTGTAGTGCCAATGGGCCAGGTCACTCAACTCAGTGGCTCCCTCAATGCGAGCCCAATTGGGTTTCTCAATGTCTCCATTGTTCTCATGCTGGTACCGATTGGCGACCCATGTCGGATGGATCCTCTTGCACCCCAATGGCTTGTCCTTGGCTCATGCCTCGTGATCGCACTTCCTCATCTTGCCATGCTCATCAGGTCTCAGGGCCAAGAACCCATTGCGGCGGAGCCCAGCCAAGACCCATTCCGTCTTCTCATTCATCTGGATCATGTGCTCCATGGCAGCGTCGATGGCCAATGCCATTTCCTTGATGCCCATCTTCGGGAACTGCTGCTCATGGTGGCCATCCTCCTCATTCCGGCGAGCCGCCTGCCTCATGCTCTGCTCATCGATGGCTCTTCTCACTGATGCCTTAAAGGCATGTGAGAAATCTGTGTCAGTCAGCTGTAATGCTGATGTCATCTTAGGCATGATGCTCGATTGAACCTGATGCCCCATGAAGAGGGTCTTGACCGTATCTGATGTGAATGCAGGCCCATACGCATCCCTCATCCACACACTCAATGGGAACTGCCTAGCCTGATCCTTTATGACCCATGGCAGGCAAATCCCATCACTGTTGGATGCAGGCTGGCTCATGACGGAGAAATGCCGGAATGCTTGTGGCATCTCATCTCGCAGCTTTCGCCAGCTGATGAGAGCTCGGCCGCAGCTCTCACCTCTGATGTGGCGTTTCTCTTGACCCATGTAGAAGAATGTCTCATCCTCTTTCCATTTCCCATGCTCGTCAATGTTATCCAACCGTGCATGCTGGCCGGGAACTATCAGAATGCCTCTCATGCAGTGGCCTTCGGGGGTCTTCTCATGGTCGAAGAAGCCACTCACGAGCTGCATGGCCTCAAATGTGACCCTGTACCTATCGGCCTTCTCTTGCCGACGGGTGGTCAAATGGGCCATCTCATGCTTCTCATCTGGCATGGCGAGCTTCCACTCATCACCTGGTTCCTCCTGCTCATGTGGCTGCTTCTCATGATGCTCCTCAGCTTTCGACTCCTCATGAGGCTCCTCAGCTTTCGACTCCTCATGAGGCTCCTCAGCTGCCGGGTCTGTCTCATCTGCAGTCTGCTGCGGCTCATGCAGGTGCGGATGCTGCTTCTTCTTCTTGAGGCCTGCTACTTCCCATGAAGCTATGATTTCTTTCTTGGACCCAGACTTCAGCCAGAGTGGCACCTGATCGGAGAAGCCCAGAACACATGCCTTTCTAATGGCTGGGGTGATCTCATTGGGCCTGGCAAAGTACTGTCTCATGAAGTCCTCATCTGCTGATGCCACCTTGTGAATGCACCAGTCATGGTGTTGCCACGAGAGCTCAGCCCTCACCTGCTGCTCCACGGAACTTATCTGGGTCACGAGGTTTGGAACCCTCGTCTCAGCCCCAAGCCATGTGGCCAATGTCTTTGCCCCTTTGTTCAGCATTTTCTCGCTCCCATGCATGGCCTCAATCTGCTTCTCTGCAAGCTTTAGCTTCACCTCATGCTGCTGCCGCTCCTCTGTGCTCATGTCCTTACTCTTCTCAGACTCAAGCAGCTCCGTAAGCTCAAGCATGTGTTCCTGAAGGAGCAGCTCATACTGCCATGCCAGGTGTCGCTGCAGCACCTGATGACCATGGGCTCGTTCTTTGTCAAGCCAATGGCCAAGTTTCTGGACGACATGAGGGAATTGTCGCTTGGCACCAGCACCTTCTGCTCTCATCCTTGGCTTCTGCTTGGATTGCTCCCCACCCATCATGTTGCCATGGTCCTTCTTTTCGAGCTGAGCCCATGTGCTCCTGTTGGCCCAGATGTCCTGCACCTTGTCCAACCTCATCTTGCTCTTCTTTGCAAAGGCCTTGAGCATGTCTTGCTCGGCGGGATGGTGCCCACGGGTCTCATAGATTTGCTGGCAGATGCGGTTCTTCATGGACGCAGGCAACTCAAACTGCCGAGGTTTCTCATTTGCCTTTCTCCGGTTGGACTTCAGGCCACCCATGACCCCTCTCCTCTCGCTGACCGGCTTCATGGGCCGACCTCCGAACTTCCCAAACTTCTTGCCCACCTCCTGCTGCAGCTTTGGGATGACATCCTCATGGGCTGTCAGGGTCAGCTCCTTCCCATCAAGCGACAGCTGCCCACTCTTCAACATCTCACGAAGAGTGTCTTCCATGCGATGTCTTGGCCTCTTGGGCGGCGGACTGGGCGTCTCATGGATGCTGCTGTCGTCAGAGAAGGATGACGGAGACCGGAAGAACTTATGCAGCCTTGACTGCTTGGACTCGGCTGGTGAAGCCGATCCAAAGCTCAGCTGTCGCTTGGCACGGTCCGTGGGTGGGTTCATGCTCTCATCCGCTTCTTTCTTTGCCACAGGAGTCTGGGAGAGGGCTTTGTCCTCATCGTCCAGGACTATGGCTGTCTCCTCATTCTCTTGCTCCTGCTCATGCTGCGACTCATCACCGCCTCCCCTCATTCGCATCATGCTTCGCCAGTACTCCCTTTCTGCCTTCTCCTGCACAAGCAGAAGCAAGAGAATTTATTAATTATCTTTTTCTCTGCCCAGAATAGCAGGCAGGAAGCCCCCCCAGAATAGCAGGAAACCCCCCCCGATTAACAGGGTCCGGCCCGGGACCAGGGATTTGCAGGCCCTTGGCTTTGACCTAGAAAGCCCGAAGCTTTGAGATGGAAGGGTCAGAGATCCCTGGCCTTGGGATCCCTGGGATTTGGGTGATATCTTCTGCTGCCAGAAACAGGTGGTTCCCTAATTAAACCGTATATAAAAAGAATAGGTTTGTCAAGTTTTCCAAGGCTACCCCTTTGCAGGCCCCGCCCCCCCCAGAATAGCAGGAAACCCCCCCCGATTAACAGGGTCCGGCCCGGGACCAGGGATTTGCAGGCCCTTGGCTTTGTCCTAGAAAGCCCGAAGCTTTGAGATGGAAGGGTCAGAGATCCCTGGCCTTGGGATCCCTGGGATTTGGGTGATATCTTCTGCTGCCAGAAACAGGTGGTTCCCTAATTAAACCGTATATAAAAAGAGTAGGTTTGTCAAGTTTTCCAAGGCTACCCCTTTGCAGGCCCCGCCCCCCCCAGAATAGCAGGAAACCCCCCCCGATTAACAGGGTCCGGCCCGGGACCAGGGATTTGCAGGCCCTTGGCTTTGACCTAGAAAGCCCGAAGCTTTGAGATGGAAGGGTCAGAGATCCCTGGCCTTGGGATCCCTGGGATTTGGGTGATATCTTCTGCTGCCAGAAACAGGTGGTTCCCTAATTAAACCGTATATAAAAAGAATAGGTTTGTCAAGTTTTCCAAGGCTACCCCTTTGCAGGCCCCGCCCCCCCCAGAATAGCAGGAAACCCCCCCCGATTAACAGGGTCCGGCCCGGGACCAGGGATTTGCAGGCCCTTGGCTTTGTCCTAGAAAGCCCGAAGCTTTGAGATGGAAGGGTCAGAGATCCCTGGCCTTGGGATCCCTGGGATTTGGGTGATATCTTCTGCTGCCAGAAACAGGTGGTTCCCTAATTAAACCGTATATAAAAAGAATAGGTTTGTCAAGTTTTCCAAGGCTACCCCTTTGCAGGCCCCGCCCCCCCCAGAATAGCAGGAAACCCCCCCCGATTAACAGGGTCCGGCCCGGGACCAGGGATTTGCAGGCCCTTGGCTTTGACCTAGAAAGCCCGAGGCTTTGAGAATATATCAGGAATAGAAGGACTTTCGATTGGAGAATATCAGAGATATAAGGAATGAGGGTTGGAGAATATATCAGAGAAATAAGGATTTTCGATTGAAGAATATCCGAGATATAAGGAATGAGGATTGGAGAATATATCAGAGATATAAGGAATTTCGATTGGAGAATATCCGAGATATAAGGAATGAGGATTGGAGAATATATCAGAGATATAAAGAATTTCGATTGGAGAATATCCGAGATATAAGGAATGAGGATTGGAGAATATATCAGAGATATAAGGAATTTCGATTGGAGAATATCAGAGATATAAGGAATGAGGATTGGAGAATAGTTATATCAGAGACGGAAAACATGTTCATCACAGGCACATTTACATGCTTTCCCCATGCTGGCCTTGCTGATGGCTTCAGCAGAACTCAGCTCATCCCAATCGAACCATGAGTTTGATCGCTTGCTCAGCTCATTGTCTTCAGCAGCATCTAACTCGTCCCAATCGAAGAATGCAGAGGTCTTCAATTGCTCATGCTGGCGCTTGAGTCGTCGCTCCTTTTTCGCATGCGTCTTGAATGCCTTTCTCATGATGCTGCGAATCGCATGGTACTGCGAATGCCTTGTCAACTGCATGCTCAGAATGCTCTCATGCAGCCTCTGCCGCAAGCCCTCATCTCGAATGGGAGCTGGCATGATCTGAGGCATGGGCTCACTGCATGCTGCTTTCTTGTCTCTCACAACAGCATGCTTCTTCACTTCTCTCATGCCCTTGCTGCTGCGGCTCATGCTGTTGACATGCTCGTGCTGGTAAACATGCTGAGCAACCCCAGTCTTCTCTGACTCATCAGACCATGAGAACCTCCCCATGAAGGAAAAATCATGAAGCTCCCAAGGCTCATTCATCTCATTCCACCTGTTCTCCAGCTCATCCCAGTCGAAGAACATGTCGTTCAAAGCAATGAGCTCATCTTCATCCTCATCTGGTTGCGACAGGATGGCAAACCTGTTGTGGCATGTCACCTGCTCACGAAGACTGATGCTCCACACCATGGCGTGATACAGATGCACACTCACTTGAAAACCTATGTCATGAAAAAGGCACAATGTGAAACTTAATGAAACAAATGCCTAAAGCTCAAAATCACATTTTATCAAAAACTCATGCCCACAGCTCATCCACAATGCTTGTCATGCTCACAGCTGATCGAAAGCACTGCATGCAAGCGGTGTCATGCAGCTCATGCCCACAGCTCATCTAAGTCACTGCATTTGTGCGGCTTCATGCAGCTCATGCCCGCAGCAGTGTGTCAGGTTTGGGCTTTTAGGGTTTAGGGGTTATTTTCAAGGATTTATATAAGGTTTAGGGATTTAGGGTTTAGGGTTTAGCTACAAGGGTTTCAGGTTTAGGGTTTTAGGGTTTTAGGGTTTAATTGGTTAGAAGGGTTTAAGGTTTAGGGTTTTGGGGTTTGGGGTTTAGTTCGAAGGGTTTAAGGTTTAGGGTTTTAAGGTGTAGGGTTTATTTCGAAGGGTTTAAGGTTTAGGGTTTTAGGGTTTAGGGTTAAGTTAAAAGGGTTTAATTAAGGTTTAAGGTTGAGGGTCTAGGGTGTAGTTAAAGGGTTTAGGGATAAGGGCAGTATGGGGTTTGGAGTTTTGGCATTAACTACTTGGAGGATCATGGGACTTAGTAAGTAAGGTTATAAGTACCCTAACTGGGGTTATAAGTATAGTTAATTACCCTAGTTATAACCCTAGTTAATTACTAAGTCCCATGATCCTTTAAGTAAGGGCCCAACCCTCCCCATGTGTTTCGCTGCTCTCATGCGAAGATCAGAAAGCCATCCCCTCATCGCACCCATGAAAAATGCCATGCTGCTTCATGCATTGATTACTTACTCATGCGGCGCTATGCCGAGCTTAACCTGATCCTAAACCCTAAACCTTAATTAAACCCCAAACAAACCCAAAGACTAATCTTATCCCTAACTGAACTAATTACTGCAGCTCATGGCTGGCGTCATGGGTGCTTTTAAAAAAGCCCATCTCCTCATGGGATCTACAGCCTTATGGCTCATATACGAGCCCATCTCCTCATGGACTCATGGCCGGGCTGAGGGCTCATGCCTCCGCCTCAATGGGCATGAAATGCCCATGGTAGGACCGCATGATCGCTTTGGGCTCTGGCCCATGGGTCTCAACCCATGCTCTGAATTTGGCCGGCTCATGGTGGGAACGGGCCATGCCGTGCCAGCTTTTGATCAGCCAATGCTTGCCTCGGCTGAATCTTATTACTAGCTAACTAATAAATTACCATAACTTATTTCTCAATAATCTATTAACCGTAACAAATTATGGAAAATTGATACTTAAATTATTCCCTGAGCTGCCTCTCATGTCGCCCCACACAGTCTCCCATGATGCCAGCTCAAAGATCTCCGTCCTGAAAGGGGGGGGGGGTTAATTGGGCCTTATGGGGTTTGGGCTCTAATTACTCTCAATTATGAAGGCTGTCCTCATGGCGGACTCCATGTTCTGCGTCACCTCGCTCATGACCATGTGCTTATCGCTGATCTCATCATTGCGAGGATCATACAGCCTGGGTTTAGGGCTTAGGGTTTAATTATGTTAATTAAAGTAGGGGTTAAGTAGGGTTTACTTAGGAGGGTTTAATTAACCCTAATTAAACCTTAAACCCTAATCTAAAAAAAAAGAACTACTGCAGCATCCAGACTCATCGCTGTCATACTCATGGGTCCGGAACAATGCCAGGCTCACCTGCAGGGTTTAGGGTTTAGGGATAGTTATGGTTGTGGGGTTAATTATATAGGGTTTACAGGGGTTAGGGGGGGTTTTATGTTTTTGCCAGGGGCCTCCACCCATGCCACCGTGCATATGATGCGCCAGTGCTGATGCAGCATTGGATGGCTCATGACAATGTCATGCTCCTCATGCACGAACTCAAACCCGAAGCACTCCTAAACCCAATCCTAATTGCACCCTAAACCCTAATTAATTACTTATTATTTAAAAAACACTAATTAATACCAGGGGAGGAGCATAGAGCATCCACGTGTGGAGGAGCTCATCTCTCATCCACTGATCGCAGCGCCATTGCCTCATGTATGGGCTTCAGAGCTTAAAATATGTAATTTACATTCTTATTATGACAAATTAATTACTAATGACGGTCCGAGCCACTGCCAATTGACCAAAACCCATGATCGCCCCGCCATGAGCCTGGTGGCAACATGGCGGAGGCGATCGCGGAAACTGCCATGGACTTCGTCCTTGGCTCAAGACAAATGTAATTAAACCTGTAATACCTCATTAACTAATTAATTTAAAATACAAAAGATGCTTACTTATCCGGCCCATGACGGCTCGCCGCTCCATGTTATGGAGCAACCCATGGATCTGACTCATCAGCTGGCCCATCCTCGGCTCCAAATAATTAATGAATTACTAATGACACAATCCTAAGTAATTAACCAAGTAATTACTCACAATTGCCAATCATGCCCCAGTCTCTCAGCCATGGTTCCCATGGTTCCCTCGTTGCCGCTCATGTTGGAGCTCATGGCCAATGGGTGGGGATGCGGCGCTTATGCGGGCACTCTTGAGCTGATGGCAAGCTCATGGCCGGCCACATTTGAACCCCCAAACCCCTCAACCCCCTCAACCCCCTCAAGTCCTTGAACCCCTTCAAACCCCCAACCCCCTATTGTAATAATACTATACTACTGTACTGCTTCTATAGAAGCAGTACAGTAGTATAGTATTATTACAATAGTACTAGACTTCAATACTACTACTAAACTACTGTTCTACTATTATACTACTGTAATACTACTGTAATACTACTACTGTACTACTGTACTACTGTACTACTGTACTACTGTACCATCACTTAATCGGGGGGGGGGCCGGAAAAACTTGAACCCATGAACAAGTTCAAGCGGGCTAACCTTGACAGCGGGGGGGGGGTTTGTTAATCTGGATCCAACATTACACACATGCTGAACTCAAAAGCTTATCCTTCTTTAGCCCCAGACTCTGTCGGAGGAGCACAAGGAGCTTACGGTCCTGATGCCGCAGGCCGAGAAGGACCTTGCAACTGGGGCTTGCGTAAGGGTTTACTTCAAAGGGAACGGTAGTGTTCAGGGTGAATAGGGTTTGGGGTTCAGGGTTTAGGGTGAATAGGGTTTAGGGGTCCCGATTATGCATCAGGTTTGGTTTGCAGGACCACCGGGTTCAAAACGCAAGGGTGTGTTTGGGCTCCGCAGGTTGTTGAGTCATGCCATGCAAGCCTAGCAGGCGAACCTCGCACAGCCTCCCTATAGTCTCATTGTAGTTCCTTTTTTTGGTTTAACCAACTATATATTAAGGATCCTATAAGGTAACCCCAAAAAGGAACTACAATGGAGACTATAGGTCAAGCTTGCAGAACCCAAGGGCCCTAAGTTTAGGGTTCTGCGAGCAGGAAATGACTATAATGGCTCGGGCAAGTATTTTTGTCATGTAGGTGCTTTGGACCCTCTGCAGAAGGAGTGCTATAGCTGCCGTCAGAACAAAGACCATCTCGCGATGGTTTGCTTTGAGAGCCGGATCTTGTTTCCTAAACTGGGTTCCTGTTCAGGAGCTTAGTTTAAGTTACCAGTACGCGGTGACCAGATTAGTTACAGCAGATCTCTATTTTGGATTAACTGGAACCCTCTGGAAGCCGTAGAACCCCACACCCAAAAACCTTGCAACAAAAACTGCACAGTGCGCCCTGAAACTTCAGGGACCCCAACATAGATTCTATGTGCTTGCGGGATTCTTACGCTGTACAAAAAACACAGTACCGATGACCTTCAATTTAAGAAATCCCAACACCTTGCAGGACCCTGTATAAGTTTTATGAAACCGAAAAAATCCCACAAAATCCCAAGCAGGAGCCTATATAAGTTTATGAATCCGAAACCCATCAAAATCTCACAACTCCCCAAAACCACGGAGCACTGCGGCGCCCAAACTCGCGGAGGACTCCTTCCGCCTTGCCAGACATTGTATAAGTTTATGAAACCGAAGCCTATAAATCCCAGACATCCCCAAAGCAGGGAGACCTGTGGAAACGTGGAGGACTCCTTTCGCCTTGCCCTCTTCGAGACCGGCTTGCAGGGCATCTACGACGTCCTCGCATCCCTTCGGATCCAGGCCCTCTTTTCCTGGGCTTCCTTTTAAAGGGCTATAGAGGGTTCCCTTAATGGGTTCCTTAAAAAGGATCTACAAGGGTTACAATAGTGCAGCCCTCTTTTCCTGGGCTTCAATTTACAGTAAAAGCCAGAAAGTTGGAATATTGTTGTCCTAAACCCTGTATGGTAAATTATAAGGTATCCTACCCTGAAACCATATTCCAAATTTCTGGAGTTCCCTTTAAGGGCTATAGAGGGTTCCCTGAGTTCTTTAAAAAGGATCCATAAGGGTTCTCTTTTCCTGGGCTTCCTTTTAAAGGCTATAGAGGGTTCCCTGAATGGGTTCTTTAAAAAGGATCTTTCAGGGTTTCAATGGTCTGGGTTCTTGTTACAGGAGTCCAGGACTCTTTTCCTAGGGTCTTGTTACTATCTAGGATGCCCAGTAGTACCCTTATTCCCTTTCTGTAGTCCTAGGTTCCTTACTAAGTTACCCAATACCAAGAAGGAAGCCCTTTTTATTCCTAGGTTACTGGGCATCCTAGACTAGAATGTAGGCTTCCTGAGGGGATCTATAAGGGTTGCTCTAAGGGTTCTACGGGGGTTCAGGGGTTTAATCTAAATTACCATAGTCAGAGAATCATGCAATTTAGTATCGATCCCCATTATTATGGTAACGTAAGTTAGAACCCAGTTTCAGAGCTTTCGGGTGCTGTTTTCCTGGACCCCCCAACTACCCTATACCCACTGTTACAGACCTCGACGAATGTTTTCGCTGTGAGGATTTACAGGTAGTTATGATTATTGCTACTTTTGCTGTTATTGCTCTAATGAACTCTACTGACCATTGTGACTATCATTGTGACGGTTCTTACTAGTTTTACGATACTGACTGTGGTTACTACCATTGCTACAGCTATTGAGCATGAGTTTTTGAAGGACTAGGGTTTAGGGTTTAGGGTTTAACCGGCCCCAGGACGCTTCGGCCTCGGTCGAAGAAGACAAGATCAACATCCTAAAGTCCATAGATCCGGATGCTATTGACTACAACGACTCCGCAAAGGCGCGGGCTGGGGCATCTCGGTCTTCGGCTTCGATGCGTTCTCAGCGCATTCGGCAGAGTTAGGATGATACCATGGTATACCATAGTAGGCTATGGTATATTCTATTATATTAAAGTTCACTGTCATATGTTCTAGTATAGTATTTTCAAATTTTAGATCATGTGATTTTTGTGTTCTGCCAATTTAGTCCAAACTCCGTAGCAAGAGTCCAGGTTTCTTCGATACTGTTCGCGATCTGGTCCAAACTTTCGAGGGCGCTGATGATATCCAGACGCCATGGCTCGGAAGGGTATCAAGGCATCTGGTAAACCAGAACATCCTGAGACCTTGTCAACTATGCCCGGAATCCTCCACCTACTCTAGACCCAGACCTCGCAACCTGAGCCTCGCAGATGCTGAACTCCATCTTGGCTTTGCTACAAAACACCGGGAAGTCAGCGGCTGGTTAGAAGACAAATACTACGAATGTGACATGAAGTTCGAGCATGATACCATTGATGCTGCTGTAGCTCCTCCTCTACTACTACCAGCATCTACTACTACTAAGCTACTACTATCGACGACGACGAGCACGGACACAAACAGTAGTCGTCCCCGCGTTGATATCAGTGATTTGCAGACCGACAGCGGGAGTCATCACAATTAGTTGGGGTAACCAAAAACCATTCAAGATTGGTAAGCAGCCACGCATACAGTCATCTGGGGAGCAGTCGCAGTAGCAACAGTCTTCCGTAATCTTAGAACCAGGGCTCTCTTCGTACAATTTCCCTCGTGACCTCCCAACCCAAAGGGTCCAAGTATCATTCTGGTATATACTTATAGGGCATTTTGGGGGTCTAAGTATCTACCATGATGATACTTGGACCCTTTGGGCAAGCACGTCCAGGTGGGTGCCCTGAACACCAAAGTCCGACAGCGAATTCAGCAGTGGCTGGTGAACACGGCCGTCCAGTGGCTGGAGGAAGCTGTGCCAGTAGTGCTTTCAGAGATATGGGTGATTGTCAAAATTAGGGTCCCATTTTGGGTCCTTAATATAGTGCGGCACCTCATATTTAGGGTACCTCAAACAGGGACCCTAATATTGACAACCACCCACATGACCAGGGTTTAGGTTTCAGGTTTCATAGACCCCGGTCTTCGAAATCGAGGCGAATGTCCTACAGTCCTACAGTCCTTGAGCAAACCGCAGGCTTGGCACAGAAAGGACAGCACAGGGGTTACAGACGGTGTATATCCCTATGATGCTAACCTTCAGAAGGAGCCCATCTATGGAACCCTGTCAGACCTGTAGACACTAGTACACACTCGTTTTCAATTGGTTTTGATCCTGGCTTAAGGAGGGCCCTGCAACCCCGAAACACGATTGAAAACTCTTACGAGCCCAGAATCTGGGCTTTACCTGATCATGTAGGTCTGCTAAGCTATGATCCCCAACAAGAACCCCACCCGCTCGTGAATTGTTTTTTCTAAAGACATTGTTGTTTGTTGTTATAAAAACATTGCTTTTTGTTTAGTTTCTTTTATAAACACAACTTTTTCTTTTTATAAAACAATACACCTGCAGGATCGAACCCGCGAAGCCCCAGCGGAAGTGAAGCACTCGGTCTTCAACTCCGTCGGGAGCCTGCGCCTGGGAGTGAAGTGGCTTAGGAATGTGGATGTCTTTCCCTGGGGATCAAAACAGCCCGAACGCCTTATATAGTATGGCCTTTCGGCCTAAAAGCCTTTATATGAGTCCTTAGATCCCTAGGGTTTATGGCTTACGGAAGTTGAAGCAATTCCCCTCCAATCCATAACAGCACTATTTACTTGCAGGCTCAACGATACTATGTGTGACCCAGATCTTGCTGAGTGTATCTCCTCTTGCGGACGTGACATTGGGTTACCACCTCCCAGGTCCCACGGTTGATGATATATATCCTGCATTGCCTTGATGACCCTAAATTATGGGAATTATGGTATATTCCTTATTATGAGTCATGCAGGATTTACATATCATCAATCCTAAACCCTAAAACCCTATAGATCCCTTAAAGGAGCCCCTAAAGGTACCCTTATACAACACCTTAAGGGAATTGTGGTATATTCCTTATCATGAGTCATGCAGGATTTATATCATCAACCGCAGCACCCCAAGCCTTGAACCCGTAATCCGGTAATTCCTAAGCCCCCTGGACCCTAAAGTTATAGGGAGGTTCTTTAAAGGGTTCTGTAAAGAGATCCTTAAAGGTTCCCTTAAAGGGATCTATAAGGGATGTATGGGACATAGTAAGTAAGGTTATAAGTACCTTAATTGGGGTTATAAGTATAGTTACCTTACTTATAACCCTAGTTACTAAGTCCCATGATCCTCTAAGTAAGCCCCTAAACCTGAGAGTAGAATCATCGCGACCATGGAAAACCCTTCAGAAGGCGCCGCAAGAGCTTTACCAGGCACCCCTCTCCCCAAGACCCCAGAGACTCCAATACCCCTTAACTAGGGAATTATTCTTTAAATCATATTATGGGTCCTACTAAATTTTCAGGTATATTCCTTAATTAAGGGATATTGGAGTCTCTGGGACTCATTGACCCTAAAGCCTTGACTTTGGAAGCATAAGCCCGAAGTAAAACCCTGAACTTCCTGAAGAATCAAAAACCTGTATAGGTGCATTCATAGTTAGAAGTGGAATCCTTTAAAGGGGTCTATATAAGGGATCTATAAGGGTATTATAACATACACCAGACGGTTTCAATCCCAAAGCCCGACAGTTTGAATCCTGTGCCCCGAAGGCTCATCGAGTCAGTGGCGGACTTCTCAAATGCAGAAGTCATCCTCCGGCAGGGCCTCGAGGACACCTGGATTGCATTACCCAGACCCCCGGCAGGTTCCAAAAGTAGATAACTTAATGGGGGTTGCAACAAGGTACCCTTAGTATAGGGCCTCAAGTTTGGGGCTACCTTCTAGATCCTCCCGTCCTGAGGGTCTGGGTAATGAAGAAGAACGATAACGACGTTCAGGGATGAGGATGTTAGTATACAGGGTTATTATGCGACCCCAAGCGGGGCTTCTTTCTTTCGGTTTGTCTTTCTTCGGTCTACGCAGTTACTGTGTGCTTGGGGGTTTCACCGTTTACAGCTTTCGGTCTCTGGGTTGTGGGGTTTAGGAGTCGAGGGTTTAGGATTTTCGAGGTTTCTCGGATTCATAGTTGAGAGTCTGAGGGTTGTTGGCGTTCCAGCACTTGGTTCGTTCGTGGCTCCACATCCCGACAGTCCCGACGAAACCAGGGGCCTGAGACAACCTGGCCCTGCAATCATCAGACTACGATGATAGAACCCGGACCATTGGTTGAACCCCATGGCCCCTACTACAAAGCCTTTATAGAAACCCTCTCGTTGGCTTTTAACCTAGAGACCTCCTTCAAACCTTCAGGCCTTGATGTATAGACCCCCTTTCTTTTGCCTTGCTTTTGACTTAGAGGCCTCCTTTCAAACTATCTCGGAACTATCTCGGAGCCTCAAGACCTTACGCCCTACTACAGAAAAGCTCTTACAGACCCCTTTGTTAGTCTGTAGTTTTTTAACACCAAAAAGGATCCCCCTTTTTTTTACCAAAAGGACCCCATTGAAACTATCGGAGGTGCATTCGAAGCAGAGCCTGGATGGAGCCCTGGCACTCCGACTGCTGGGTCGGTTGGTTGTACGACGGCAAGAGTCCCGTTCTGAGCTGGCAGAGGGCGTTCTTCAACATGATATAGGGCCTACAGAATTGCCTATACTATTTTGGTGGTTCCTTATAGAACTACAGTATGAAATACCCCAAAGCCCTATGCCAATTATTACGGGCCCTTGTTTTAGGCACCAAGACCCCCCAAGTGCCGTTTGATAAGTAAACGTCAATAGAGCCCTTATGGCCCCAAAATGGTTAATCGGAGTATATATATATATTGGGGTATATTAGAGGGTAGTTGGGGGTCTAGGCAGAGGGTTGTTTTCAACAAAGGGTTGTGCAGGGCGTTCGGATTCTTAGATCTCCCTTGGGGTTTTATTCAGGGGGTTGGACCTAAGGGCATTCGGGCTTGGGTTTTTTCTGAAACTGAAACTGGTGTCACGTAGGGTTTGCGTGTCCAGGGAATTAGAGGCGCAGGGCTGCAGGATTTAGGGGTTGTCATGCTTTCATTCGTGTGTTGTTGGGTTTCAGGGTCTTTGCGCTTCAGTGTTTTTGGTTGTGTAGGTCTTTGGGTTTGGGGGTCAGAACTTAGAGGTTCAAGCAACCCAGGATTGGGAAGGAGCGAGGAGCTACTACATGGAGGCAGCTTGGCATTGTGACTGTCTGGGGGTGCAGGTGTGCTTGGAGGTTTCAGGGATGTGTGTTCTATGACAACTAGGATAATGTGCACGGAAAGCTTATCCAGGGGCGCGTTGAACAGGATCCCTACTGCTCAGGGTCTGTACTGGGTGTAGGCCTTCGCACTCCGAGGCGAGACAAACCTCCTCCCAATCTTCTTCCTTCCCTCCTACTCGCCTATTGTACAATATGATGTATAAATGTACACATCCTTGTATGCATGCATGTATGTACGTACATGGGGTTGTGGTTATATGCATGTATGTATGAATGTTTTAATGTATGCATGTGTGCATGAATGTGAGTACACAGATGAAAGTATGCATACATGTGTCACGCATGTAGGTAGATATGGAGGTGTATATATCTGTAGGTATGTAGGAATGTAGGAACTTCTGCAGGCATGAAGCCAATCGCATAGCAGGCTTCTGGCTTCAAGCAGCTGTATGCCAGTATGTTGTTGAAGACCACGAGATCTTCACCGCTGTTTCCCACGATTTTCAACCACAGCTTGTCCCTACCAAGACCGAGGCAAAGGCAGTGCTGGACAGTTTGGGCAGTGCCAGAACGGTCCAGTACGCCCAGCTTCTGGTGGATCTGTTCACAACTACTGGGCAGGAAGAGTTCCTCTTTTCTGCCAAGGCCAGAAGTAAGTTCATGACTCGTGGACTTCATGCTATGGCATCAGTCTGTGAAACAAGAACAGTGCATCACTGGCACGTGGGCAGCTGCACAACAAACTCGCGCAACAAGCTCAACAAAGCGGGAAGAGCAACAGGCGAGCTGCAGGACGGCAGCGCAAGAACATGCTCTGAACTCACAGTAGACTTTGGTGTGGTGTCCTGCCAGGTGCATTCATGTCTCCTGCATCCTTGTATGCCAAAGCCTGCACGCATGCAGGCATGCATGCATATGTGCATATACATACATAAATTACGTATATACATACATACATACATACATATGCAGAGAGCGGGATTTGATAGATACATACATAGAAGCAGAGGCAAAAAGACAGATAGACAGACAGACAAGCTCATACATGCACATACATATACACATACATGTACATGTAGATGTACATACACATACACATACATACATATACATATATACATATATATATATATATATTTATATTATATGTATGTATATCTCATGTAGCTAAATCTTCTGGTCCGAGTTCCTGAGTATACACAACATTGGTTAGCCACCTGTTCATGCAGGAACGGCATCTATCCAACGTCGTCTAGTAGCGGCAAAAGGGCGGGGCCGGACGGGCGGACGGCATCAATATTTGGTCGTGGGACCTCTCCGGACCAAGATTCCAAGCATTTTACCACGTTAAAACTGCGCTTCCTGCTGCAACATCATTTACCACCACCACCACCACCACAACAACAACGGCCACCGCAACAGCACATCAAGTACTATGGCTGCTGCTCCTCCTCCTACTACTGCCAATGCTAGTAGTAGTAGTAGTAGTAGTAGTAGTAGTAGTAGTAGTAGTAGTAGTAGTAGTAGTAGTAGTAGTAGTAGTAGTAGTGGTAGTGGTAGTAGTAGTAGTAGTAGTATTAGTAGTAGTAGTAGTAGTAGTAGTAGTAGTACTACTACTACTACTACTATCATTTCTACTACTACTACTACTACTACTACTACTACTACTACTACTACTACTACTACTACCACTACTACCACTACTACTACTACTACTACTACTACTACTACTACTACTACTACCCCTTCCACTCCTACCACTACTACTACTACTACTACTACTACTACGACTACTACTACTACTACTACTACTACTACTACTACTACTATTACTACTACTACGACTACTACGACTACTACTACTACTACTACTACTACTACTACTACTACTACTATTACTACTACTACTACGACTACTACGACGACGACTACTACTACTATTTCACAACAACTACTACTACTACTACTACTACTGCTGCTGCTACTGCTCCTACCACTACTGCTGCTGCTACTTCTGCTAGTTCTAGTAGCGCATCTAGCAATAATTCTCATCAGAACTAAACTGGCGAAAAGAAGGATCCTCAGTGTCGCCCCGCTCACAGGAGCTATTCGACAGCCTCGAGGCCACCAGCCATGCGGCTAGGCTGCTGTTGAACACGATCTGTCTTCGATCTTTAAACGGAATTCGGGTTTAGGATCTTTTGCGAGTAAAGTAGGCTCTTAAGAGATCGTGCAAGCTATGTTGTTTTAACGCTTTTCCTGGTGGTTTGAACATGTTTTGTGGATGCTTCATGCTTGCCCTTCTAGCCAGCATAGAGCCGTACTATGTAATTATTAGAGGAACATGTTATTCTGCTTGAAAAAGTGCGCCTCTCTAATGCCAGCTGGTAAACAGGGCCTCTAGACTCTAGGTGACTTCCCGAGGAGGACTATCCCCGCGTCCTGAAGCACTTGGGCTCTCTGAAGCTTGCGGGTGGCGACGCTGTCGGGGCCATGGAGTTGCTTGGAGTGTGAAAGTCATAGGATTGATGATATAAATCCTGCATACCCGCAAGAAGGAATATGCCATAATTCCCATACTCTGGGGTCATAGTGGTAATGCAGGGTTTATACCATCAACGCTAGTATAGAAATCGAATATACGCAGTAAGGCTGTCTCATCATTGAATCATACGGTTTGGTAAGGGCTTATTTTGGCGATGACCGGTTGGCTAAGAGGAGCTTGACCATGAATTCCTAAACCCGCGTAAGCCCTAAAGAAACAGGCTCAAACCCCTGAGCTTCAATTAAACTAAGATGCCCAGTACCCTCATGTGTTTTTTGTAGTCCTAGGTTCCTTATTAAGTTACCCAATACCCTAAAGGGAGCCCCTTTCTGTTCCTAGGTTACCGGGCATCCGAGATCCCCAAACCCTACAAACCCTTATAAGCCCTATAAAGCCCTACAAACCCTGTAACCCAGAGCCTCCAAAACCCCTTAGTCAAGCAATATACCTTTCAAATCATAATAGGATCCCTAATATGGTTTAAGGTAGATTCCTCAATTAAGGGGCTTTGGAGGCTCTGGGAAACCCTATAAACCCTAAACCCTAGGGGCATCCTAGTAAAGGTACTACGAGCTGGCCGCCGATTCTTACCAAGAGCTGAAGATGGAACGGAGCCCGGGCTTCGCCGACCTCCTCACCAACCTCGGGATCTCCGGTGTTGTTCTAGGATTTTGTGAGGGTTTAGGGTTTATGGCTTTTGTTTTGCGGGTTTTGGGGTTTATGAGGTTTATGACGGTTTATAGGGTTCTTTGGGGTTTTGGGCTTCTTCAGGGGTTCTTTGGGTTTGGAGCTTAGGCTTTCGGGTTTAGGGTTGTTTTGAAACTGGGTTGTTGGGGCTCTGCGAGGGCACTCTTTCAAAAAGTGGATAAGAGGTTAACTTTACAAAATCGAACCGTTTGGGTTTAGGGTTTATATAAGGGTTCAAGGCATAGGGCTTAGGGTTGACGAACAAACCAGGAAAGCAGAAATGGAATGCGCGAGCCGAGACAAAGCCCGTGAGGCTCGTTAATGGCTTACCCGGACCCGATAAAAAGGTTTTCCTTTTTAGGGTGTCGTATTATGGTTTCCTTATATAAGTTTTCAAAAATGTGGGGCTTTCTAAGGGTTCCTTCCCTGTTATGATCTCCTTACAAAACCTTAGAAAGGTAGTTTATTTGGGGTTCAGGGCTTAAGAGTTGCAGTGTTCGTTCCATGGTACCACAGGGACGGCCTACTGTTAGAAGTTTAAGGCTTAGGGTTTACACTATGTAGTTTTCGGAGTCATGGACTGGGACTTGGCGTTCCTATTCTCTTTGTGGATGCATCTCTTGTGGCTGATGGTGTTGGGTGTTCAGTTGGTGTTGGAGATTCAGTGGACGGTGTGTGTTTTGTCACGTTCGTTAACACGCACTGACTGCCCTGATGGTCCCCGATTTTCGAAAATGAGGGACCCGAATCTAGTACTCTTTTTGTAGGATCCCAAAATAAGGTACCCCTAATTTTCTGAAGCTCCCACGTTGCTCTGACCCCGGGTGTCTCATGTTCCTATCACGGAATTTCTGCAGTCAATACATAACTGTAACCGCACGCACGCAGATCCTGAAACTACGTAGTCGGTCCTAAAGACACCAATTTCAGAATGCCAGTTGAAGTTCCGAAGATTTTGGATAATGTACGCCATGGAGTTTTCGGCTTTTTCCGCGTACTCTCTCCCATGGAACACAGGGCCGACCCCTGTAAGCCCTAGCTTTCGTGCCTGGTTGGAGGCCTATGAGGCGTCGAAGCACATCTACGGGGTCATCGGCGTCACTGAAAGCCCTGGATATGCAGACCTCTTGGTCAACTTGGGCATGTTGCACAAGGAGACATGGGCATTTGGAACCCTGAAGCTCAGCGGTCCCCGGCTTTTTGTCAAGCCCCCTATTCCCTAAACGACACAGTCGGAAGTTTCCTCAATCGGAACCCGAGCCGGCTTCTTTCAAAGTCCGATCCACCACCTTACCTGTGGTTAGTAGGGAATGGAGGAATGGAGTATAATTATAACTACTATTACTACCATTCTTCCATTCCCTACTAACCAAAGGTAAGCCACCCCAGGCTTGAAGCAAAAAAATCCACGTCAGTCCGAAGTCCCAAACCTCAAACATTCCCAAGCCCAAAAATCCGGTGGAACCCAAAACTTCTGGAACGAAAACCCCACTTAAATGGGTCATAAGTATAGTTACCTTACTTATAACTCTAATTACTTAGTCCCATGATCCTTTAAGCAAACCTTGAAATTATGAACCCTAAGCGCCTGAACAGGAAGAAGATCGCGTCTCAGAGGCGCTGGCAGAGTTCAAAGCGGCTGCTGCGATCTACGCAACCAGCAGCCCCGGTGGAGCCGCTCTTGCGGAGCGGTGCAGGGCTTCATTTCGAGTTGCCTATAATCAAAGGGGAAAAGGAGGGACCCTTAATGGGGACCCCCAGCCTATAATGGGCTATATAAGGGGTATATAATAGCTATAGTAAGTGTATATACCTAGGGGTCCTTATTAAGGGTCCCTCCTTTTCCCCTTTGACTACAACTTTGCTGCTTTCGAAGAGGGGTTGAGTAAGGTCTAATAGGGTTCTTCTTGTTGCTATCGATATCCGGATCCCCTAGCTACCTCAATCAGGACGTTGTGGTCAGGGTTCGAAGTTCGAAGTAGGGTGGTTTGGGGCTCAAAGTAGGGTTTAGGGATCCAACAGCCTACCGTTTATAAGGACTACAGGCAAGACCTCACAAGTATACGATCCTATCCTAAACCCTCAACCCTGTTGTGTAGGCTTTGGTCTTCGGGTTCAGGTTTGCCTCGGTAGCATGCAATGCGAAGAACCACCCTCTTGTAGTGACAATGGTGACATCGGCTTCAAGTAGCTCATAGTAGCCCAGTTTTATGGTTAGGATCCTATAACATAGTTTTTGGTTAACCAAAACAAGGAACTACAATAGAGACTATAGGTAGAACCTGAAGACTTTGGGTGTCGGCTCCGGGGTCTGGGATTGAAAGCTTGTCGGTGCAGGTGTTCCGCGCTTCATGTTCAGGTTTTTGTGTGTTGGAGGTGTTGGCGTAGTTTCGGAATCCTTGGTTGTAGATGTGCTAGTCCCGATCTTCAGGCGCTCACTGAGCTTGGTAAGTATAAGGGATGTCTTCCTGCGTTTAACTTGGTGTTTTGGTTTTTCTGCTCTCGAAACCTTTTTAACGGCAGCCACCGGAAAGAATCCGTTTTCCCGGTCCTTCTGCCGGGTCTGACAACTCGGGAACCCAAGGAGGATTCGCTAGTATATCTACCGAAACCTACCAAAACCTACTTGTTTGCAGGGTCCTTACAAATTCCATATTAGGGCTTATAATAAGAACCTACAAAAAAAGGGGTTTGGTAGCTTAAGGTATATTCTATACTATATCATATCCCACATTTGAAACCGTGGCTGGGCCTCAGATGTGATCCCAGCCCCTCAATGCCCTGAGCCAAACCTAGAGGCTCCAAATCTAGTACCATTATGGAATTAGGTCCCCAAAGCCATGATATGGATGGTCTTTTGGGACCTGATTCCATAGTGGTACTATATATGGAGCCTCTGGGAAAATTACAACTATAGAACCCTTGTGGCCATATGGCCCTGTAAACCCCAAACACTGATAAAGTCCAAGGCATGAAAGCCCTCAAAATCGTAAGCCTAGAGTTCCATCGTTCAACAGGAGCTTTGGGCGCAAATCGGCAGTTGCCACGAGAAGCGCGGTGCCTTCGAAGTTGCTTCGGAGGCTTACGAAACTGCGAGGGTCTTGCTTCTCGGCTCTGTTGTCGGCCAGCGGGGGTCTTTCCCCAAAGGGTCCTGTGTACGATATAGTAGAATTTAGGGTTTCCATATTAGGAATTACTACTATGACTCAAGGAAGTATCGCCCAGAACAGTACACAGAACCCCTTGGGTTCGGGCTTTTGGACTTTACCCGCTGCGGGCTTCCTGCATTCCATTCGCTTTGTCCAGGGTTTGGGCTCTCAGGGCTTCAGGTTGCGTGTGTTTCGGGAGTACTTGAAGGATCATGGGACTTAGTAAGTGAAGTTATAAGTACCTTAATTGGGGTTATAAGTATAGTTACCTTACTTATAACCCTAGTTACTAAGTCCCATGATGCTCTAAGTACCCCCCAAGACCCATATAGAACCCTTAATAGTAACCCTTATAGATCCCTTTGTAGGAACCCTTTAAAGGAACCCGAGTTACTAAGTCCCATGACCCTTTAAGTAGCGTTGAGGCTCTCGGGCTGCAGCTCTCCCCCCTGTTTCTCTAGAATGATCAAGGCCCTTATAAGGATGGCTGTCAAAAGTTAGGATCCCTTTTTGGGGGTCCCTATTATAGTAGGGCACCTATTGTTCAGGGTACCCAAAAAGGGGCCCTAATTTTGACAACCACCCTATAAGTTGACTAGACCCCTCGTCTTCGAGGGCCTTGACGAAAGGACACTGACTTTGATCCGTACTTAAAGGGTCATGGGACTTAGTAACCAGGGTGAGAATTAAGGTCACTATACTTATAACCCCGATTCAGGTACTTATAACCTTACTAAGTCCCATGATCCTCCAAGTACTTAGTGAACGGAAATGTGCGAATCAGGGGTCTGCATGGCATACTCTGATGAGCAAGGGCTCCGACCTCCGAAGCCATCCTCCGAAGTCCCAAGACCTGCCCAGACCCACAAGTACCCCCAAAAACGCTTCTTCATGAGAAGATAAGCAGGGTTAGGTGGGGACTAAATACACGAATACCAATAATTGGGTAACTACAAAAACGAATACCAATTGGTGACACCAGGTGGGAGTTTCCGAAATTAGAGGACCCTCATATAGTACCCTAAATGGTAGGATCCTTGCTATAAGGACCCCGAAACAAGGTACCCCCTTTTTTTTTGGAAACTCCCCTAAACCCTAAACCCTATAGATCCCTTATAGGAACACTTAATAGATCCCTTTAAAAGTGAGTCTGACGTTTTAAAGCCATAATTTTCGGAAACTCCCAGGTTTGAGAAGGCCGGGGAAACTGAGCACGAGACCTACAAGGAGGTTCTGGCTCGTTCCCAGGCGGACGACGGGAGTTTCAGGTTTTGGGTAGTTGGTTTAGGGTTTAGGGTCTAAGGAACAAGGGCTTAGGTTCTCTTCGTGGGTGTAAGGTTTGGGACTACGGGGCGAAGAGGTTACTCCAAGAGCCAAGGTACCTGCACAGTGGTATGGGTACTATGAGGTGGGTTTCTAAGGCTGAAAATCGGATGGTACAAAGCGTAGTTTCTCAGCAGATGGTTCCAAGCAGTGCAAGAATCAGTCACCGAATTCGTGTTGCATGACAACCTAGACCCCCTGAAACTATCCTCTAACACGGTAACGACACCTGGTATGCGACCGGCGGTTGGCGCCACTGCAGAAACTAGGCATGCTGCAGAACCCAGGCAAAATGCATATTTCCTGATTGAGAAGTGCGGCATATGAAGCGCCAGATGTGTGTAACTATGTTCGTTTACAACAGATAATGATGCTATTGCTACAGTAAAACTTGCGTTTTGGCTCCCGGCATTTGAAATTTGCGAAGCTTCAATCAGCTGTCGGCAGCGGAGCACAGTTTTGCCAGTGATTTGTATGCATCCGGATGCATACATCGGAATTGAAACTGCCGGATATAATTCCACATGCGCTCGGCATTCGCTTCACGATGGTTGCCAGCGCGTTTTTTGTTGTTGATCTAAGGGTTCTACCGATCCCGCCTCTGGGCTTGTGTCCGTCTTTTATTGTCCGGAAGCAACAGTCTCGAACGAGAGGCCCCTTGGTAGGCCTTATACCTATACATACATTTTCGTATACATATACATATATACAAAAACATATACCCAAAGGCACATACATATACACATATATATATATATACACAATCATATACCGCCTCCCAAAACCCTAAACCCTACACCCTGAACTCGAAACCCTAAACCGCGGCTGTGTTGCTGGAGCGACGAGCAATTTTCCTTGGTTGAACTCGGCATGAACCGTCTCCAATACCTTTTCCATCGCCTGAGAGAACAGTCTGCTGCAGACATCCGACGCTGTGTCAGATTCCTCAACGCGGAACTGCTATCTGCTCGCGTTACAGGGATGCTCAACGACTTGATGTACGAATACATTCTCGTCGCTGGTGCTGCAAACGTGGATGCCCAGATTCAGGTCTTCAACACCGCCCGGTAGTCACGATGGGAAGTCAGGCAGCTGCTATGTGCAGCGAAAGCTGACAACAAGGGGAGAATCAGGCTACTCGGCATCGATGTCCCTATGAAGGACACCCTGCGCCAGCCTTTGTTCCCCGTGCGTGTGAGAATGGCACAAGGACACAATGAAAAGCTCATCGGCAACAATCCGGACGCCGACTTCTTCTTGGCAACCCGGTTTTACAGCGGCTTGTCGAAGGCCGAGGCCGAGACGCAGAGCAGTGTGAGGGGGGTTACCGTACTCTCCAGCGAGGATACGCCTGCCAAGCTCTTCCACCGGACCAACGAGCGAGGCATGAAAGGCATCCTCCGCGACGGCATGATTCCCGGCTCCGCCCGATCTGCCAGATCACACAATTACCTCTCGCCGTACCGCCTCGATACAAGAGCGGCATGAGGTCCAACCAGCCGATCGAGCTCGCCATCGATACGCAGTTATTGGGTGCAAGGCATGTTGAACCGCCACGTTGTGCAGCACATGCAGCGGCACGTACAGGTGTTGGGGAAAATCGAAGTGGCCACTTCGCTGGGTTGTCACGGCCGCACCGTGGCGAACGTAGTTTTATGCTTACCGCTGGACAAAGTCAGCTGGAAGTCTTGGCATCTGCAACCGAAGGCCTTATTCAACATGCTGGTACGAACCAATGAGACCTTGTATCTTTTGAGGCTTTCAAATCGCGCCAGCTCCACGCAGCTTGGCCGCCGGGAGATCGCCGGCCTGCTCCAATGGTACGAAGAAGGCCTATGTGCAACTTGCAGGTTGCCTTTCCGGCAACGTCTCGAACACTAAACTTCACAAAGCCCGAAGTTAAAAACAATTCAACATGAACCCTTCACCTCGCATCCCAGCTTACGCGCGGTCCGTTTACGTTGATCACAGGAGATGCTCGGTCGGATTTCGATCACTTGCTCCAACCAACTTTCTACTCTGACTGGGAAAAGACTGTGCCGACCCTGTCGGCTTGCAACACCGAAGACAACGACTCAGACGAGCGAGACACACTCCAGGACGACGACGAGGATGATAATGGCGCAAGAAGTCCGCCGCAGAGTATTTCATTTTCAAACATTTCTTCATGCAGCCGGCGATACGAAACCGCCCGTTGCTCTTGCATTGCACAAAGATCCGCCACTCTTGAAAAATGTTGGAACCATGAAAGCGATCAAGCCCAAACCCAGACCGAAACCCTAATGAAAGAAGACCAAAAAGCACCGAAATCTTAAAAGAAAGAAAAGGTAAGCTTGAAAGAAAGCCGAAACCACAAACACGATCAAACCCAGGCCGAAGCCTTAAAAAAAGAGTAGGCCCAGACCGAAAACCCCAATGAAAGAAACACAGGAGTAAAGCCAGCCTGAGGCTTTACACAGAGTAAACCCAGACCGAAACCCTAAAATGAAGAAGGCCCGATCCTAAGAAGGCCCAAACCAAGGAGTAAACCCAGGGCGAAGCCTTCAAAGGGGTAAACCCGGACCGAAACGAGAATGAAAGAAAAGAGGAGTGCAGCCAGGCCGAAGCTTTAAACGGAGTTTACCCAAACCGACAAGGCCGAAGCCCTAAAAGGAGTAAGCCCAGACCGAAACGGTGATGAATGAAGACCCAAAGCGAAAGTGGAGTAAACCTTCCCCGATACCTGGAAAGAAGCGAAAAGCACGCTTGGAAAAAAGCCGAAACCCTAAGCACGCTCAAATCCAGGCCGAAGCTTCAAAACGGACCCAACCCCTTACCGTGAAAGAAGCAAAAGGTACGCTAGTAAGCCCATGCCGAAGGCGGAGAAAAGAGTAAACCCAGGCCGAAGCCTGAGAAGGATGAAAGCCAGACCGACAGCCCAGGGCTGGCCAAAAAGGGCGTTCGCTCGAGACTGTGTTGTTTCGAAGGAGATAAAGAGACACCAGTGACCCAGAAAAGAAACACACAAACGACCCAGGAAAGAGAGACACAAGTGACCCCAAAAATAAAAACAGAAGTGATTGGGCACCCGCCGATTATGCTTGAACAATTTATAACATCAATCCTTCGGGTTCCGTATTATATATGTTTAAAGTCATTTTCACCGCACCTTTATCACACGGATGGACGAACAGCCCATGCAAGCAGCATCCAACACCATGCCCATCCAAGCAGCATCCAGCAGAATCATCCAGCACCACCGTCCGCATGCAAATATCATGCAGCACCGTGCAGCAGCGTGCATCCATGACAAGGCCAACATGATGATACATCCTAAAACAATGCTGAAACAAAGAACATTAACGAAACCTTAAGAAGAACGTTCAACAAAAAACGTTATTACCCCCCGCCCCGTTGCCACCCCCATGCGCATCATCAGCACTCCGAAGCAGGACGCACCGGTCACACACCGGGCGTCGTCACTTCTAACATACCCGACGCTACTCCTAAGCCCAGACCCTCAATCCAAAACCCTCCACCTAAGCCCCAAAGCGCGAACCCTGTAGTCCTTTACCCTGAGCTTCAGACCGTGTAAACCTCCGGAACCCCGCAGAACCTACCGTTTGGTCGTGAGTCCTAAAACCTACACTCTAGAACATTAACCCTCAGCCGCAAACAGCTTAAACGCTAAGACCTACACCCTTGTGCGCAGAACTTGGTCCCGACTTCGCTAAACTCATGGTGAACCCACGTACTCCGAAACCTGTCAAGTAAGGACTCTGTGTTACATTCCTAGTTATTCATGCGGTATTCTATGCAGGAATACCTTCGGGTCCTCATACCGGGCATTTGGACGTTGGGAACGACCTTACGGAGTCCACTCTTTGGTGTGTGGAAATCTCTAGGAACCCGTTTCCTAAGCTTTTAACTAATACCCAGAAAACCCTACACAATCCTATGAAGCATTCGAAACCCGAGAAGGCGTTGTCCTACTTCTTTGGACATGTAAACCCTAAAGCCAAAGCACCCTAGCAATCTAGACCCCTTCTCCCCTAATTCTCCGAAGGCCCATGGCAGGACAGATGCTGCTCCTGGTGGGAACGTTGGGTCAACCCAATCTCATGGTTCTTTGGCGGAAATTCTCATCCCTAAACCCCACCCCAGACAATTCAGGAGTTACGAGGAGCTGTACGCAATACCTGGTCCCAAACCCCAAAACCCCTATAGAACCTTAAACCCTTCGACATTAGAGCCCTCAGTCACCTAGACGAGCCCTTAAACCTGGAACCTTGAGCCTGTTTATGATCATCCAAGGTCCTAAACCCTCTGGTGGAAAAGGTTGGTTCGTACCGTGGCGTGGCACTCTCCGCCTTGCGGATCCTTGGACCAGGCAAAACCCAGCAAAGCAAAGGGTCTTGTAATATGGCGGCTATTTTGGGGGGTTCCTTACTATAGTCATAGCTAAACGTCTACCTCCAAAGTCTATTCCACTTATTACGGCCCCTATATTGGGCTTTTTATTGGCAATCCGCAGACTTCTTTGTTCAGGGCTTTCCTAACCTCGCAAACCTGAAACCCCAAACCCCGAATCAAAAATCCCCTACTTAAATCCTAAGCCCTAAACCCTTAACCGTTTCGGGTTCAAAGTTTAGGGTTACCCAAGCCCCAAACCCAAAACCGTTTAGGGTTAAGGGTTACCTTAAATCCCCTACTTTTCACCCCGACACCTCTAAACACCTGGCATCGTGAAGCCGACCTGAACCCTAATAGGGGCTTTAATAATTGGAATAGACTTTGAGACTTTGGGGTGGATTATACTATGATGGGGGATTACTACAGAGGCCTTACAAATACCTATGCTTTATTTGGGGGGTTCCTTCTTATAGTTGTGGTAGAATGGGCCCCAAAACCATTTTCTAGTTCTTAGTGCCCTATATTAGATGCTTTCTTGGGCAGGACACCTGTAATTTAGTACTTTTGAAACCGCGCTTACCTTCAACTCGAGAAGCCACCGTTTTGAGGGGCGTGTACAAGGGAATCACAATAGGTCAATAGGGAACTCGTAGTAAAATGCAGGTTTCTCGTGGCTCATGTTTCAGATTTCAACCAGAAATGCAGGTTCTGCAAAGCCCAATGACTCACCACCAAGCCCAAGGACCACACCAAGACCTATCCGAAAATGCATGGCGGGCGTCCCACCAAAGAACCTCACGTGGCTGGGATCCTTGGCTGAGACTTAAATCAGATCCCTTGTAGATCCCTCCAGAAGCCGTGAACAAGTAGGAAGCCAGAAGGGGCCCAGGGCGATTACAATAATCCTGGTAGAGTACACAATATTTCCCCCCCCGAAAAGAAGCAATCAGCTATTCGGGGTGTTCGAGCCACAACATGAATCATTATGTGGAACATATAAAGAGGGTTACGGGTCCTTGAACCTTACATCAACCTCGCAGTACCTATGACCCGGTAACCCGTTGTTTATGTAACTGAGTTGAGATTCTTGGACCAAAGGCTGTCTCAAAGGCCCGTTCAGGGTTGAGGGGTTGCGGCCCCTTTCGTTCCAGATCATCCGAATCATTAGGTCCACGTTTTATAGGGTGCGGAGATTCCGGGCTTAGGGTTTAAGGTGCAAGCCGGGGGAAGGGTGTCTGCCCATAGGCCCTATAGTAGTTCCTTTTTGGGAATACGTTACAGACTTCTAAAATGTGAACCCCAAACAGGAACTACTTTGGGGCCTTTGGGTAGTCTAGGCACCTGTCTTTGTTATTCAGCGATTCAGCACGCTGGATCACAGATGTTATCGGTGCTGTTCTCCTCATTCGCATGATCGCTCTTGGCCCCGTCAAAGGGGATTCCTATTTAGGGCTGTTCGAGAAATGGGAGTCTCCCGAAAATTAGGGGTACCTTATTTCGGGGTCCTTAGAATAAGGATCCGACTATTTAGGGATTAGGGGTACCTTATTTCGGGGTCCTTAGAATAAGGATCCGACTATTTAGGGTACTATATTCGGGTCCCTATTTTCGGAAACTTCCAAATTCCAACCTCAATACAACCCAAAACCAGTAACAAGCCTGCTTTTGAATTGCCACACCTGTTTGTCATGACCTTATCGTATTTACAGTGTACGCTTGCCGTCCTCGGTTTCACGGGGTTTCTGAGTCCAGGGTTTAGGGTTGGACTTCCGGTGCACATCGAAAGCCTTAAAGTTCGACAGTGTACATCGGTAGCCTCTGGACCCGACACTCTGTAAGCCATAGATGCTACAACCTGAGTTCCCATGTCCTCAGCGCTCGTTGACTAATTAATATGGCAGCCTAAATAAGTGCCCCTACTATTCCCGCAGCGCTCTTCAGCAAAATTATACCCTAATCAAGGAGCCCAAAAACCCTTTTCTAATTATTAGGGCCCCCACATTGTTATTTCCCATTCTGCCGTGCAAGCCTTCAATCCAAGGGTAAAGGGAGGGACCCGTAATAAGGACCGCTAGGTATATACCCTTGATATAGCTACTATATACCCATGATATAGCCCATGATAGGGTAGGGGTCCCCATTAAGGGTCCCTCCTCCTGGGAAGGCAGGCGCCGTCCACTCGTAGACAAACTTGGAACCCACATCGGGGGACGGGGGGGGGAGGGCCTTGCATTCTGAGAACCACAATAAGCCTGACCGCAGATCCCAAACCGAAATTAAATTCTCCAGCCTCAAACCTAGACGCCGAATTTTGGCCATAAAAAAACGAAGCCTCAAGTTTACCCGGAGAGCCCAAGACCCTTGAATTAAGGAATATACCTGAAATTAAAAGGGGGTTCATATTGTAATCTAAGGTATATTTCCTCAATTAAGGGGTAGTGGGCTCTCGGGGTACGTCCAGGATCCCTAAAGAAGTCCCTATTTTATCCCAATAATCGTCTCTATAACCCATTCCCCCATTCCCTACTGAGAACCAGACAGTATAGCACCCTCATAGTATCCCTTATGGTAACCCTTATAGACCCCTTTAAAGAGGGGACGCCCTACACCCGCCTGAGACACGCAACAGGATGAAAAAGCCAGGGCCTGGACCTGCCATGCGGACAGCCATGAGCCCCAATCCGATGCGACCGGAGTAGAAAAAGGACGCTACCGGACCCAGAGCCTCCAAAAGCCCTTGATTAAGGAATATACCTTAAACTATATTAGAGATCATATTATGATTTAAAGTATATTCCTTAATTAAGGGGTTTTGGAGGCTCTGGGGATTGCTCCGATTGCAGAACAAGCCACTTGTAGAGGCTTTCAGAAGCTTTCCCGCTTCCTTTCAAGGGGTCTATACGGGCTACTATAAGGGATCTGAAAAGGTACTAAAGTGTATGGGCCTTCGTAATTACTAGCAACCGGGGTGCTGAGTTTGAGATTTCTGAGATACTACTTGGAGGTTCATGGGTAGTTATAAGTGGAGTTAAAAGTCCCCTAATATGGGTTCTTATAACCCTACTTCTAACTACCCATGAACCTCCAAGTAGGCCTGGCTCAGCCTTCCAGGCGCTCTGGGCTTTCTGGGGGGCACGAATCGAGAACTTGAGCCCTGAACCCTGGGCCCTACAGACCCGAACCCTTGAAGCGGTTTAGGGTTTAGTAATTTAGGAGTTTCAAGGAAGCAGAGGTCCTGGATTGTTGCAGAGGCGGCCAGGAGATGAGCTTGTAAGAAACCTAAAAAGTCCCTCTGTGATCGAAAGATGCCTTTTTGCGCCTGTCTTCTAAACTTCCTTCTTCAAGGAACGTACTGAAACCATATGGGTGGTTGTCAAAATTATGGTCCCCTTTTGGGTACCCTAAATAATAGGTGCCGTATTTTATAGGGGCCCCAAAAGGAACCATAATTTTGACAACCACCCATATACAAACCCTATCACGGCTTTATCGCACCCGGTGCTGGGACTCTCGGAGGAGACGTCCGACCGCTGCTGCACGGTTCACGACATGAGTAGACAGGTGTTTGGATAGGTGGCTTAAGCATTGTTTCAGAAAGGAGACCTGAACGATGGGGTTTTGGGGGTGATATCTACGAAATCCCGCAAAACCCTCGTAAGAAATATGCGCTAGACTGTATTAGGAACCCTACTAAGTAGAATTGAGGTACATTCCTTAAGCAAGGGCTTCTTTGATCTGCACGGGCGTTTCAGGTCTCTGCTTACCTGGATGGTTGCTCCGTTTACTATAGGAGCCTGGATAGTTCACCAATACTATCCGAACTGGCCGGTCTTGCTCCCGTGGCCTCCTGTACTCTACCGCTTTGTTTCCGGGATGTGGGGGTTCCTTGTCATAAGTACAGCATAATGGGCCCCAACCCCTATTCTAATTCCATTAAGGCCCCTTTATTGTAGGGTTCCACAGCGAAAAATTTCGTCCTTACTTCCTTGGTGGAGTGGTCTGATTGCAAGAAGGAGCATACCATGTCCCCAGACCTTCCAAAACCCTTAAGTATGGTTCATAGCAGGGGTCCGGTTGTTATGGTTTAAATTTGTAAAGTATATTCCTTAATTCAAGGATTTTGGAAGGTTGGGTCCCCGCGGTTCAGGTTACCGCTATGTAACGAACCCTAGAATCTAGAAGATCCCGCGTAAAGCCCTTGAAGAGCTTTGCCAAATCCGAAATATCACTGAATCCCTAAAGTCTGGCGTGCTTGTAAAGGCTAGTTCATCAGGCATACGGTTGATGATATAAATCCTGCATTACCCATAATAAGGAGTATACCATAATTCCCACAGTTTAGGGTCCTTAAGGTCATGCAGGATTTATATCATCAACCGTAGTTCTTCTTTGCCCAACCGTTATTTTCGGAAGCCATACAGTCTAACATGATGATACGAGTAGCCAAGTCCAAAAGATGAGGGTTTAGGGCGCTCGGCTTACAGGTTGCGGTTTGGGCTCAGAGCACGGCATGAATATCCACAGGACTCATTCGTCATCAAAGAACGATAGTAAATGCGATGGTACTACTGTTCATCAGCATCAGCTCGCACTAGCATAAAGCGGGTGGCTTTGTCCAAACCTGTGAAGCCTAATATGTGAAGCCTGCGGCCTAAACCCCAAATTCCAAAAGTCTTAAGTCTCGGATTCTTCAACCCGGAAAGCCCCCTACCCCGTAAAAAAGAAGCATTCGAGTGTGTCCTTTAATCGACTTTCGCCAGAAACTCCCTCTAGGAGATTCCCTTAAGAATCCCTTTGGTGAAGTACGGCGTGCCCATGCTCCCGAACTCAAGCGTTGTGGAGTCTGGGAACCCCTGAACTTTCCCAAACCCTTCAAACCCGTTCACCCTCAACTCAAAAGCCTTCAAAAACCCGCCCAAGCCGAGGAGAAAAGGCTCCCCGCAGACGAGAGCACACCCCTCTTCTGTGCTGCCCAGCAAGGAAAGGCCGGAGTTTTCGACTTTTACAGAGGGCTCAGGGGCTGAATATCAAGGTTTGCGGTTTCGGGGGGTTTAGAGGTCAAGGTTGAGGGTTTTTAGGGTGGGGCTTAGGGCTAGGATTCGGAGCAATCAGCGATAGTTGCCCGATACGCGCGGGCTTCGACGGTCTAGTCTAGAAGATTTGGCATTGTTTCTGAAGAAAGAGAATGGTACCATAAAGTGTCCCTGCCCACCCAGCTCGTACACCGAAAACCAGAAGCAGACCCTAAGCCTTCATAATCCTTAGCGTCTTTTGCAGAAGGTTCCCTGGTTCGGGGCTTTTGGGTTTCCTTGTTGCCCTCATGTCCTTTCTGCGGGGTAGAGGGATCAAAAAAAATCTTCGAATTGTGAGCACAAGAGAGGGACTTCTTAAGTAGGGGATCCTAGTTGGGATTACCTAGTGTATATTCCTGTTTATGCCGCCTTCTCACAGATTCTTGCATCTGCAAGCCGGGCTCCAGTTTCACCTTCGTAGCTGAGTGGATGCACTTTACACCTTTTTGGAATAATATTACCCACTGTAAGACTGAAGGTGTGCACTTTTGGGGGGCTTATGAACTCAGCAACTAAGTTACGGCTTCATGGGGGATTCTTCTTTTGGGTCTGGGGGTGACCCCCAGCTCCATAGGCTGCAAGTTCCAGAATCTTAGGCCCCAAGCCCCGAAAACGCCAGGTCCTAAAGCTTTAAAGCACGAACCACACCCGAGACACAAAACCCTTGACCCCGGAACCCTAACTCTAGGAAGCTGCATTTTTGGATGAGGGCGGAGGCGCGCATGGCTTGCGTGTTGACTTTCTGTTCCGAAGCTTCGGCAAGATGCTTCAGATCAGAATACTTTCCGGAGACATCATAGCAAGCGTGCCCATCGAGGACGTGGACGATCTCCTGGGGCTGAAGCGGCGCTTGCATCAGCAGCATGGCTTGCCCCGACGATTCAGGCAAAGGCTCTTTCTGCAAGGCGAGGCTTTGGAGGATACAACGAAGCTGGACTCCCCGGCGCTTTTGGATCTCGTCCTCCTGTCTTTCGCTGACACTTCTCAAGAGCAGGTGGACTCCTTGGGCGTCGCCGCCAGGCAGGGCTCTGTGGCCGAGGTGGGTCGCGTTGAAAAGGAAGAAAGGCAGAAGCCGTGGCACTAAACCCGAGTTTGGTTTTGCGGTAACTGAGAGTCTACATCTGTCCCCATTGTCAAGCGTGTCAAGTGCATTCCTGACTGGCGTTGGTTTGAGACCGAGTGCAATGATTTGAAGGTTTTCGGCATCCCAGTAAAGTTCAACCGCTGCAAGAGTGTCCAAACCGCAGCGTGTTCGCGTTTCCCGAAATCCCAAAGCCCTTACATGAAGTTTAGCATGTATGTCTTGGGCAGTGGCATGTGAAATTTGCTTGAGGCTATAGCTAACCATCGTGTTGGAAAAATGGTAAAGGTACGCCCAGCGAAAGACGTATCATCGCCTCGTGGGCCCTGCAGTGGTTCCTGTAAAACGGGTTCCACAAACAAACTTCGCAGCAAGAGAACTTGCCCATCGATTTTTTAAGGGTTTCGAGTTGCTCATGAGAGACTGATGAAGACCTTGGTACCCTTCAGGTTGAGTCCATGCTGCAGCTGCCCCAAGACCCGGACATACTTGACTGGGAAGGGCATACAGCCCTCACGGCAGCATCTGCCGGTGGTCATGTCGAGACCGTCCGCTTGCTGCTGGAGGCCGGCGCCAACAAGGATCTGGTCGTCCATGGTAATCAGACAGCTCTGCTGTTGGCAGTCATGTTTGGTCATCTGGAGACAGTTCGGTTGCTCCTGGAGGTCGGAGCCAACAAGAATCAAGTAGATAACATTTTCCTTTGGATAATCGCAGCTGGCGAGGGTCATCTTGAGATCCTTCGATTGCTGCTGGAGCCACAGGATCGTAGCACAGCGTTGTTCGCGGCAGCAAGCGAAGGTCGTGCAGAGATGGTTCGGTGGCTGCTGGAGGAAGGCGCCTACGAAAATATCGCAGATCCCAGAGGCGTGACAGCCCTGATGGAGGCAGTGGAGACCGGTGATGTCCAGACCGTTCAGTTTCTGTTGGAGGCAGGCGCCCACCAGGACATGGCAACGAACCTTGGGTTTCCAGCTGGCGAATTTGGTGAAGGTATGACGGCTTTGATGGGCGCGGCGGATGCAGGTCATGTTGAGATCGTTCGGGTGCTTTTGGCGGCAGGCGCCGGCCAGGATGTGGCAACGAACCTTGGCTTCACAGCCTTGATGGCGGCCGCGGAACAAGGCCACGCCGACATAGTTGGGTTGCTGCTGGAGGCAGGCGCGGACAAGAATGTAACTTGGAAGAGAGGCGGGACAGCCGTGACGGCCTTGGATCTGGCCATTGACGCGGGTCATGAGGTCATCGTTCGGTTGCTGCGCAACTAGGCTGCCGAGACAGAAGCTTGGCAGATTGGAATTGGCTCCCTGCGTTTAGCAGCAATTGTCAGAGGAGCCCGGTCTCACACACAATTCTCACAGCACCACTTGTATCAGCACCCTTCCAGCCTGATCCCCAAAGCCCGAATCAACATGCACAACAACCAAGCCGGAGCCGTCCAGCTTTTTACAGCGACGCTCTAGCTGCATCGCCGCTGACTTGCGTCAAAGACGTTTGAAGTCGTTGCTGAGCTGTCGACCGTGCTGGAGCAGGACAAAATCTTCTTTCACTGCATTCCAAGTTCATTGGCCTTGACAGCGCCAGCAGCTAGCACAACTTGAATTGGGCCATGTTGGCTTACATTTAGCACTTGCAACAGCATCTATTTCAATAGATGTCCTGCTGTTAGCGTTATTCAATAACCGGATCTGGTGCTGTAGTGCCACTGAAAACCCGCGTTTGATGCTGCAGGGCCAGGGCAAAACCCGTATCAAGTATCTGATGCTGTACAGACTGCCACTGCAAGCCGCTATCTGATGCCGTAGTGCACAGACAAAGCCGTATCTGATGTTGTAGTGGCATTGAAAACCTGTATCTGATGCTGTAGAAACTCATAGAAGATGTTGTAGTGCCACTGAAAACCGTATCTGATGTTGTAGTGCCACTGAAAACCCTCATCATCTCTCTTATAGGTTGTAGTGACTGTGAAACTTCGCATCTCATGCCATAACCTGATGCTGAAACCAGATTCGTACTGGCATGTGATGCTGTAGAGCCATTGAACACCGTACCTGATGCTGTAGTGATTCTGGTGCCCCGGAATGCCCTCCGAATCCTACGGACCTGTATCACCCTTACCGTCTGAATACTCCCATGCTTTGCACGCAGGATCGTAACTCGAAGCCTTGTTGCGTAGTGTGTATCTAAGTATGTATATATATATATATATAATATGTGGCCGAACACAGCAGGTAGTTTCAGGTTCGAGGCTTTGTATGGTTGCACGATGCTATTCCCAAAACCCCACAGTCTACATTCTAGAGGTCCCTCTGTTCCTTCCTGGGCTCCCCTCCAATGTAAGCCTCAATAATAAGAATACGGTTTTGGCGGTTCCTTACTATCATCAAAGTATAAAAAGAGACCCAACCCTATTCCAATTACGTTAAGGCCCTGTATAACAGCCATCAATTTGAGCCTTAGACCCTACGGCCTGGACCCCGAAGCCAAACCTGGATGCGCAGCTTGAGCCTTCCGATGGGTTGGGGTTTACGGGTTTGCGGTTAAGGGTTCCCTGCTTTTTTGGACACGTTTCTGCACTCTTCCGCAACCCCAAACTCTCAATCTCAGCCCCGTAATTTGAGGACTGCAGTTTTCGCGGGGCTCTGGCCCTAAACCCCTAAATCCCTAAACCCCTAAACCCTAAACCGAGTTTAGGTTCAGAGTTCAGGGCTCGGGGGTTTTGGAACTTAGAGTGCAGAGCTCTCGGACGAGAAGTTGTGGAAGGCAGGGCGGTCGAGCTTCAACCGGCCAAAAGCTCCGTATTATAAGTAGTTATAAGTATAGTTTCCGTATTTATAACCCAAGGTACTAAGTCCCATGATCCTCTTAGTAGGGTATCTTCATTAATTGATCCCCTCCTTAAAGAATCACGGGACTTAGTAACTGGGGTTATAAGTAAGGTAACTATGCTTATAACCCCAATTAAGGTACTTGTAACCTTAACTAAGTCCCATGATCCTCCAAGTAGGGTATCGAACTTAATTGATATGGGAGTTTCCGGAAATTAGGGGTACATTATTTTGGGGTCCTTATAAGAAGGATCCTACTGTTTAGGGTGCTCTATTAGGGTCCTCTATTTTCGGAAACTCCCATATGGGAGGCTCCATAAGCAAGGATACCGATTCAGGCGACCTTTTGCACACACAAATACGGATTCTAGAAAATGACTTTCGGCGCTAGCTGCTATTGCAGAGGAGTAATGTTGTCCAAACAACTTGAACAAACTTCATGCGGCCAGAAATTCAAGCGCCCCTTCCTTGACGCCCCCCTACCCCTCTCTCATGTTTCAGCCTGCCTAGGCCGACACCCAAACTCTTCTTTGACGCCGATGACACCGAAACCCCTTCACCCTGAAGCCTCAAAGCCTAAATTAATACCTGAATCACTGAAGCCGTGAACGCCTGAATTTCCTAGACCCCCCACGGTCATGCAAACTAACCCAACTAGGGCAGTAGCCATGCAGGGTGGTATCTGGGGGAGTACATGAGCATGTAGAGTGGGCTCGTACGGAAATCTCGAAGCAAGCAACCTGACCCCTTGAACCCTAGACAAGGAGTGTACCCAAACCCGAAACAAACACAAAACTGCATACAACTCAAACTCGTACACTCTGGGCATGCCGTGATACAATACACGTTGACCCAAAGCTTGCTATGTAGGAACCTTTTGAAGGCCCATCTGCACACCCTATAAGCCTTACTGCACCCTAAACTCTTTTTCCTAAACCCTACACCTTCAGCCTTAAACCCTAAACCTTCCCAGAGACTCCAATATCCCTTAATTAAGGAATATTCCTTAAATCATATAAAGGATCCTACTATGATTTAAGGAATACTCCTTAATTAAGGGATATTGGAGTCTCTGGGTTCGACCTTACACCCTAAACCCGAAGCGTTTAGCTGCAGCCGCCCGGGACCTCTGCTCAGGCGGCAGTGGCGCGACTCTTGCTGCAGTCCGGTGCCAATCCGAAGGCCCCAGCTTCCTTCAAAGGATCCCTCAAAAGAATCCGTTAAGGGTTCCTTTGAAGGCTGTAGGGTTTTGGGGTTCTAAGGGGATTTGGGATTTGGATCCAGGTTCTAGGGATCGGGTCCAGGGTTTAGGAAGTCTCGGATTCAAGGTTTTTCGTCTTGTGGCTCTCTCTCCAATACCCATCTTTGACCCTTGCTTGATCCTTTGGACAGTGTTTTCTTGTAAACTTTGCAAGTTACATCTACTTGGGCTGGGGAAGGTATATCATGGTTGTGTGAGGCTTTTTCTGGGGTCAGGGTTTTGGCAGCACACGTGCGGTTTCAGGGTCTACTATAAGTTTATGCGGTTCCATGCAAGCTTTGGGGAAGGTTACGGCTGTGTTCAGGGTTCTACTGCTTGGACCCCAAGTACTTCCAGGGTCCATGTACCTGAATAGTATATACTTTGTCCTTAAAGTAGTCCCTACATAACTACTTTGAGGCCAACGTATATTCTTGAGTGCATGGACCCTGAAACTAATTGTTCGGCACCTGGGAATGTCGGGGTATCGACTTTTTTGGGCGCTGCATAGATTGGCATTCGCAGTCGTCAGATCTTGCGGAGAAACTCGACTTATGGCCCGAAAAGTCTCCTTCTTCCAAGGAGTTAGATGTAGAAACTATAATTATGTAGGAAGGGAACCTTACAAAAAGTAGGCTTTTTTGGCCACAGGTAAGCCCTGAAGCAAAAAGCCCTTGAACGTGCACTCTTTCGGGCTTCGGGGCCTGAAAGGGCAGATTCTTGGGCATCTGATTTGAGGTATACTGCTCTCCTTCATTCAAGGTTGTAGTTGTGCTGAGTTTAACAAACCTTTGCAGAGAAAGAACAGAATGAGCCCCAATACAGCCTTTTCTGTGGAAGCATTCCCACATTACACCGGTTGAACGAAACGACCAGAGCACGCTCACATAGCTTTGCCTTCCTGAGTATGGTAACTTACATGAAGCTCATAAAGATCCTTAGTCAAACAACACACACGAGCTGTTGTAGTACGCTTATGAAAGAACACACTGCAGGTTGAAACAAGCAGCGGTGACTCGCCCCTTCTTGCGGCGGCGCAGAAAGGTCACATCGATGTTGTGCAGGTGGGAGACTGTTCTAAACTCCACCTCTTGCCCACAAGCCTTTTGTTTACGAGGATGTGTGAGGACTGCACTATACATCCCAAAGACTGAGGTTTCTTGACATGTACGGCCTGCTCGTCGAAGTTTCTATAGGGGTCCCCTAGAATCCCTAGAAGTTATAATATGTCGCGCCGGGAGGCCTATTGCAAAGATCCTAGCTAGGCAATTACATGCTAGAAGAGACCCTCATGAACAGTAGTAAACCTCGAGGTGTTGGTCGAGTTCGGGGCGGCAACGAGTCTTGGTCAACGTTTGGGATCTTGTTTGCTTCACATGGTGTCCTGGAGTATTACGGAAGAGGAATTATCTGTAAATAGGGTCCTTAATTATGTGTTTCCGTCCCAACGTGGACTCAGGAATGAGGCTCGGACACAGGATGGTGTGACTCCTCTCTTCGCTGCAGCCCAGCGTGGCTTTGCAGAGGTGGTGCGCTTCTTACTGGACGCAGGCGCTGCACTCGAACAGCCGCGACACGACAGTGGGGCGACTCCACTGTATATCGCGGCACAGAAGGGATATCAGGAAGTGGTGAAGATCTTGGCAGAATATGGCGCAGATACGGACACAGTCGCTCTTGATCATGGAGCCACACCCTTGTACGTGGCAGCTCAGACCCTCGTCTTTTCAGACCCAAAATAGGCCTATAGGCCTTCAATCTCATTCCGGACGATCCAGAAGCTAGTCATACCCTGAGATAAATTCAGGCACATGGTATAGACCGTTTCATCAAGTACGGTTGATGATATAAGCCGTGCATTTCCTTAATGACGCTAGACTATAGGAAATATTGTATATTCCTTGTTATGGGCAATGCAGGGTTTATATCATCTTCACCGTAGTACTGGAGCTTCTGGGCCCGGCCAGGCCAGGCCCTTCGTCCCCGATCCGATGCAGAGACTCCCACAGAGAGTGCAGCTGAAGCCTCCCTTACACAGAACCCCGGGAGGATCCTAAAGGGGGATTCTTTAGTGGGGATTCCGAAAAACAGTACCCAATTGGGGGATCTAATTTTTCTAGATTCTTACCCGGAGGGTTTGGGTAAGAGCCCGATTACCTCTGTAGTCACTCGGTGATGGGCAAGAGATACTGCCCAGAATCCAGCATAAGGAAGAGTAGCCTGCGATTTTTGGTAGCTGGACTTCTAGGGCTCTCCGCACCCAAAGCCTCGACGACTTAGCGTCACCTTACCACTGTATCGCTTCGCGTTGCAATACAAACTGCTCCTAAGAAGCCTCGTCGAAGTTGTTCAGGCCCTGTAACAGGGCTCAATCTCTATCAATATTTTCGCTGCCATCTGAGGAATGGCCACGAGTCTGTTGCGCGGATGCTGCTGGAGGTCGGAGCCAAACGTGACACAGGTGGGGGCTTCAGGAAACTCGTTGTCTCGTTCTTGCGACACCACTCTGTTGCAATACGCCGGCTACACTGCGAGGACATTGAAACTATATACATCCCGTTGCAGAACCGCATAATCTGAACACTAACCTGGGTTTGGAGTACCATGCTTGAATACTTGTTTGGTACCTGTTCCTTAAAGGAACCATTATGACATAAGAGTCTTTACTTTTTACTCCCTGGTTACCTCAAAATCCAGCGAAACTTCAACCCTACCTGTAGTCTCCATTGTAGTTCCTTTTTGGGGTTACCTTCTTGGATCCTAATTATATAGTTGGTTCAACCAAAATAGGAACTACAATGGAGACTATAGGTAAGCCGTAAAACCTAAGTCCTCGACCCTGCAGTCTAAGAGCCTAGGCCCTGAAGCCTAAAGCTTAGTAGCTGAGAGGATGCACTTTACACTCTTTTGGATAGTACTACCCACTATAGACTAATAGTGTACACTTTTTGGGGCTTATGAACTCAGCAACTAAGAAAGACCTAAACGCTAACTTGAAATCTCCCCACGCCGCAAACCCCGTGCCTTAACAGTGTTTCTTCTCTGAGTGACAGTACGAGGGCCCTGTACAAGTCCCTTAAAGACTCCTAGAAGTTTGCCTTAGAGACACCGTAAAATCAAAAACCCCGTAACCCCCAAAGCCTAAACCAAAAAGAATCCTGAACTCGCAATCCCAACCCCCCTAAACCCGTAAACTCTCAACCCCCCGAATCCCTTAACCCCGAAATCCGAAAACCGAGGCCGTACAGACACTGGGGCTCGGCCCCTGCATGTCGCAGCCCAGTTTGGGCACGAAGGAGTGACCCGGACTGGGCGGCTTTTTTGGTGCTTTTATGTGTTCGATATGGGTCCTAGAGATGGCTTCAGGAGGGCTGCAAGGTTTAGGGTTCAGGGATTTGGGGTTGTTTAGCGGCGTTTAGATACGGCGTGTACAGGTTTGTGTTGCGGCTTTGCTAGGGTTTTTGGAGTTTGGGGTTGTGGGATGTTGTAAGGGTTTTGCATTTAGGGGTTCAGCGATGCGGGCTCCGGGTTTGGGATTTAGGGATTTGGAATTTCTGAGTTGTTGGTGTGGTTGCTTGTTGGGGGAGGGTGGGGCCTTTGTCTTGGGCTGCAGGGTTGTAGAGGACAGGGTCGAGCGGAATACACTGTAAAGCAGGCAAAGGAACTCTTCTTTGTTATAGTTGTTCGAAAAGGGAATCGTGCTTTGTGGGGTGGGATGTGGCTTAGGGTTTGGTAGCCTGGTGGTGTGGGGCATGTACACTCACAAACCCACACTCGTTAACTCCAATGCCAAACCAGAACTAGGATGCCCAGTAGTACCCTTATTCCCTTTTTGTACTCCTAGGTTCCTTGTAAAGTTACCCCATACCAAACAGAGAGGCCTTTTTCTTCTTAGGTTACTGGCTATCCTAGAGAATGTCTAAATCTCAAATCCACTGTTGAACTCTCAGGCCCAAACACCCCGAAAACGCGCGCGAGGGCGCAATAACCTCGAAGCAAACCCAGGCCTAAATCCCCACAGCCGCCCCCCTAAACCCCAGAAAGCCAACGAACATCCTTTCTCATCTTTTTTACTTATTTATGTTCCCTATACAAACCCTTATCCAGGCCTGATAATATTGAGAACTCCTTAACCCAGACCCCCGGGAGGATCTAGAAAGTAGATCCCTAAATGTGGGTTCCTATAAAGTACCCTTAGTAGTATAGGGCCCCAAATTAAGGGATCTACTTTCTAGATCCTCCCGGGGGTCTGGGAAACGGACTTCGATCAAAATCCCAAAGTCAAGACCCCTGAGGCTTCCAAAGCGGAAGCTCCTGCCCAGGTGGTCACAGCGCTGCTTGAGCACGCGGCGGACGGGCAGTTTAGGGGGCGTTTAGAGGCTTTGAAGAGGCCCCTTGTAGGGGTTCCATATGGCTGCTGTTGGACTGGATTCTAGACTCATCGGGCTTGTTGATGTTGCTATACGGCTTCCTAGTTTCTTCCATAAGATTTAGCGTTTGGGCTGCGGCGCTCTGGGTCCGATGCCCAGGGTCAAAATTTCATTTTGGGGTTCAGGGTCTAGTTGTGGCTTTGGGGAGACCACAAGCTCTGTTCTAAGTGCATCGATCCAACCAATAATCAATAAGGAAAGTATCGAGAGCAAGAAGGTGTGGTACATTTACAAGTGTGCATATATATATATATATATGTATATACATATATATATATATACACTATATATGTATATGTATATACATGTAGGTAGATGTATGTACGTATGTATGTATGTATGCCTTCAAACATAGCCAATCCAACAACATCCAGAACGCACAAAAACCAGCCCCCCACAAGCCCACGAAAAGCCCTCCAGTTGGTCCCAGGACCCCAACGCAGCCTGCAGGGTGGGTGGGGCGACAGCGTTGACATGCGCCTGCCAGGTCAGAGGGGCCGGGGATTATACAGGAGGGTCGTAAAAGATTAGAATAGGGTCTGGAGGTGTAAAAGAACCCCCAAAATACCATTTCATGACAATCAAAATAAGGAGCCCCTAAAAACCCAACTCTAATTATTAAGGCCCCTACATTAGGGCTCTTGATCTGAAGGCTCGAGGAGCCGTAATATAGGGGCCTAAGTAGTTAAGGCCGCTGTATGGGACTTTCTGAAAACAGGAGACCCTAATATAGCACCCTAAATAGTAGGATCCTTATTCTAAGGACCCCTAAATAAGACACCCCTAATTTTGGGAAACTCCCATATCAATCACATCCCTGTACATACTCTAGGGTCTTAATTCATCGCGTTTTCTGGGGAGGTTTGGGAATACTCGGCAATAGTGCCCCTCGGTCCCTAGACATATGGCATGATATGCAGGCACTCTTCAGGTGCTTACAGTATGCAACTGTTTTGGGGTTGGGCGCTTCATCGTTGTAAGGCTGGATCAGAAATTCCTACTAAGGATACTTTGGGGGGGGTTCCTGGCACAGCCTTGAGCTGAAGCCCTCAAGCCTTCAACCCCGACAGTCTCCATCTCTGGACCACGGCAAACAAGCAAAAGTGTACGACATGTTGATATGCTTAATTCTTGACGAAGCCCGCATTGTAAATTCTTCTTCTGCCGCAGCCGCCAGGTGGGACATTTCGAGGCCGGGGACCCAGAAATTCCAAATCCCGCACAATTCAGCAATAGCCGCCGCAAAGATGTTTGGTGTAAGCCCCGTGAAGAAAGCATGTACGTTGCAGTGCGACCCTGTACATGAGTTGAGTTATCGATTTTGTTATCGGGCTCAAGAGCGTGGAATTTCCTATGAACTCAATGGTCTGAGTTCGGAAGAGCTTCAGGGTACATAGGAGGCCAAAAGGGGTTTTAGCCTATGGGGGTTTCGGGGTTCAGATTAAGGAATCCCTACCCCAAGAATCTTAAACCCCCCTTTTGGCCTCCCATCAAGGGTACGGTTACATGGAGACTGCCAAGCCCATTCTTTGCACGAGATAGCTGGATCATTATTAGTCCTCCTTGTAATATTCAGGATTCATGTGTTTGGGAGTGGACAGGTTCAGGGCGATTTCTGGCGGTGTGTTTTGGAAGCTCTTAGGTTTACGGCCCTTGTGCAGCCATGAGAAGCCTCAGATCTTACACCCTACCACCTAGTCGAAAGAAATTTCCACAACTTGTCCTACAGCTGAAAACCCTAGACCTAAATCTTCAAGGGCTTGCCCCATCACGTTTACACCCAAGTTCGACACGAAGGTCGCTGCAAATTTTGTAGTTGAACCGCTGTGGCCTGAAGTAAACCAAAAGTTGCCACAATCAGCATGCTAGCCTCTCTTTGATGAGCCCACCAACAATTGCCAAAAGCCTCCTGCCTTAAAACTGGGTTATTGTTAATTAAGGGCTCTAGCTTAAGTTACCATAACTGGGATCTATCATCAGTTAACTTACGTTTGGTTAGCAGGGAATGGAGGAATGGTACAATCATAACTGCTATTACTACCATTCTTCCATTCCCTACTAACCAAAGGTAAGTTAAGTAATCCCTTACTTGGAGGATCATGGGACTTCGTAAGTAAGGTTATAAGTACCTTAAAGGGGATTATAACTATAGTTACTCTAATTATAACCCTAGCTACTAAAGTCCCATGACCCTTTAAGTAACAAGAACCCCGGGGGTACAATTAAAACTACTATTACTATCTTCCATTCCCTACTAACCAAAGGTAAGTTAAGTACTCCCTTACTTGTAGGATCATGGGACTTCGTAAGGTTATAAGTACCTTAAAGGGGATTATAAGTATAGTTACTCTATATATAACCCTAGTTACTAAGTCCCATGACCCTTTAAGCTTCATAGTATGGTTCCTTATTATGATAACTTAAATAATCCCGTAACAAGAGCCCAGAAAAGCAGCGGAATCTTCGGGCTCGGAGACTCTAGAGGTGGCGCGCCTGCTGCTGCAAGGACGCGCGGTCCCTTTGGTTGCATGAAGATGCTTAGGGGATCATGGGACTTAGTAACTAAGGGTTATAACCCCAATTAAGGTACACATAATCTTACTTACGAAGTTACTAAGTCCCATGATCCTTTAAGTGCTCCTGAATCCCAAACTTAAAGGGTCATGGGACTTAGTAACTAGGGTTACGATTAAGGTAACTATACTTATAATGCCAGTTGGGGTAAAGGCTCCCCAGAGACTCCAATATCCCTTAATTGAGGAATATTCCTTAAATCATATTAGGGATCCTATTATAGTTTAAGGTATACTCCTTAGTGAAGGGGTATTGGAGTCTCTGGTACTCCATCCCAAACCCTCTCGTAAAGGGCTCCGCATATGGGTTTCGTGAGGGTAGCCATAAAAAAGAGTGGGGTTCCTTCGGCAGGGCCCGGGGTTTCAGAATGGGATCAATTCAACTTTGTTGGTGAGAGTTGAAGGGATGCGGGTTTGTGGTTGGGCCAGATGTAGGCCTACTTGGAGGATCATGGGACTTAGTAAGTAAGGTTATAAGTACCTTAATTGGGGTTATAAGCAATTATAAGTCTAGTTGCCTTAATTATAACCTTAGTTACTAGGCCCCATGATCCTCTAAGTAGTCAGGGGAGTAGGTGAGTATTCGATACTTGGGGACCTGGAGTCAGAAAACAACCCGAGCCCCGAGAAACGAAAGCACATGCCCCAAGCCTTGAACGCCGACCAAGATCGCAAACCACCGAACCGGATTGAATTTCAAACCTACCTATCTTCGTATGCGGGCTCTGGACTCGACTTGGAGACCTTGATAAAACGTCTAACCCTGAACTGTTGCCCTAGAACAAACATCCTGATAGTAACCTTCACAGTGTTGCAACCCCCCCTGACAGGGAACTCTTATGAGGATCCTGACAAGACCCTGCTTAATGTAGGGGCCTTGATAATTAGAACAGGGTTTTGGGGTAGATTATTTATCATGCTATAGTTATAGTCAGAAACCCCCAAAACCTTGTTCTAGTGAGAAAAGGCCCCCTACATGATAGTACCCTTGCTGATCCCTTATAGTAGCCCGTATGGACCCCTTTAAAGGAGCCCTATTCTACTTGCTAAGGCCCCTTTTTTTGAGGCCCTTAAGGAAGCCCCTAAAAGTCGCCTTCAGCTGGAGTCTCGACCTGGCGGCTTTCGGCGGAGGGGTGAGGGTTTAGGGTTAAGGTTTAGGGGGGCTCAGGGTTTAAGGTTTAGGGGAGCTAGGGTTGAAGGTTTGGGGTTTAGGGGGAGGCGAAGAAAAACGGGCCCAAGGACTTAAAACTCACATACGCCTCTTGCAGCACTCGTGGGGGAAACCTAAACGGAAACTCTACCCGAAAGGCTTGTTGGTTTGTTGGTGACAGGTTCCTCTATAAATAAAACTCCCATTCCTAGCATCTTCAAGCAGACGGCTGCACTCTGGTCCCAGGCTTAAACCTTTAATCCTGAGCTTTCGAAACCTAATTACCTAGTAGTAGAGTAGGGAACCTTTAACCTTTTTGGGGTTTCTATAGTCCCTATATAATCCCTATAACACCAAAAAGGTTAACCTTTAGTTCCCCATGATACCCGACAGGTCTCTCGAGCCCTAGGCCTTTCACATCACCCCTTCGATCCTGAGCCCTTCAGCCCGAAGCCTCATAAGGGTTTGGCTATAGGGTCTGTTAGCCCTCGGGAAACAACCCGTATCAAATCCCAGTAAGCAACCTCCCTCCCTGAAGCCCTGAAGCTGTAAGGACCCAACGGCTGTGCAGTCCGATGGCGCGACGGCTTGGGATCTCGCATCCCAACACGGGCATGCTGAGATCGCGCAGTTGTTGCTTGAGCAATTCAATGGAGGGGATTTGGAGTTCCTGATGGACGGTCACTTGGCTACATGATAACGTCCTAGTTGGGGCGATGGTGCCGATTTCATTGCCGTCGCCCGATTGCGTTGTGGAGGAAAAAGGAGTCTGGGCTGGTCTGTGCTGGGTACTTGGAGGGTCATGAGAGTTAAAATTAATAAGTAAGGCTCCTTAAAGGGATCCTTAAACGGATCTATAAGGGCACTATAAGGGATGTATGGGGCTTATATAGTGAGTAAGGCTATAAGTACCGCAAGTGGCGTTATAAGTAGTTAGAGGTAAAGTTACCTTACTTAAAACCATAGCTACTAAGTCACATGATCCTGTAAGTATTCCAAATGCCCACACAATGCACAAGGGCTGATCTCGGGCCTGAAGAGCTGGGGCGGTTCCCCTCGGTCCCACATTCTTGCAGGCAACGGTACGTTGGTGACCCCAAAAACTTTTCATAGCTGTGATTTTGTAATTTTTACGGGTACTTAAACCCAATAGGAATAAAGATTGAAGTTTTTAATCCTATCCCAACCATGAACTAGAAAGCTTGTTGATGCTACAGGTGGCCCTAACATCGAGCGCATGCAAAGCGTCGTGGGTTCTTGCTGTGGGGTTTAAGGGTTTAGGGGTAGCGTTTTGCGGAAGTTCTTTGGGGGGGATGAGGTAAGGGCTTGTGAAATATTTCTCGGGTGGCAGTATATCTTTCGTGCTACCTCAAAGATCTCAACAAAGTCCAAAGTCCCAAAGCCTGAGCCCTGCACCCTGATGGTCTATCCCTATGACTCCAAATAGCCCCAAGTTGGTACTATTTGTAGACTTTAGACTCCAAAGTAGGTACTATTTGTATACTTGGAGTCTTAGGGTATTGTGTAGGGCCCCTGCTTAGAGTCACTTCTGGATGTTGGGAGTTATGGTTCTGTCAGGGTGTCTTCTGCATGCCTGTACCCCAAAGAGCCTACATCCAAATCCCAAACCCCTGCTGCCCTAAACCCGCAACCCCGAAGCCCTCACCCCAAAGCCCTCTCAGCCCCACTACTTGAAACCCAGCTCAAGCTCCATACACCCTACACCCTTCAAGGTTGGGACCACGAGCAATACTACTCTCGGGACCCGCTGAAGGATCAGGCCAGAGCCAGTCGTTGGCTCTTTCGGGTCCTTTAAGTTTTTACTTGGAGGATCATGGGACTTAGTAAGTATGGTCATAAGTACCTTAATTGGGGTTATAAGCAATTATAAGTATAGTTACCTTAGTTATAACCTCAGTTACTAAGTCCCATGATCCTCTAAGTAGGGTTCGAGTTTCGGATTTCGGGTTGGGGGATCCAAGCTTTAGGGTCTACCGATCGAGTTCGAAGCCCTCTCTCTCAGGGTGCCTGTTCGGCTTTGCATGGGACTCTCTCTTCGAGCCCTACAAAAAGCTATCGTCGTGGCATGGACCTTTAGGGTCTATTTGGCAATCCTGCTGGGCTTTGTATTTAAACTGCAACAACACCACGGCGACAAGGACGACGACGACTCGGTCTAGCACGACGACGACTGGGTTCAACACGGCGACGACAAGGTCTGGCACGACGGTTACATCGGGAGGCCGAAGCGTGTACAGTGTAAAGGTCTCGACAGGAGTTTAAGGGTCTAGGGTCTCAGCTCCTAACTATGGTTTACCGGGGTCAGTATACTATGGAAGATCTAAGGTTTGGAGTTTATGAGGATTTAGATGGTCTTACGCTCTCACAAGTTCTCCGTGCTGGTTTTAGGGTCTATCACAATGTCCTCCCGTCCCTCTCGCGCCGGGAACCATCAAGAATCTGTCTTGTGTATTTCTCGTCCTGTGTCTTTCTCTCATTCCCGTTCCTCTTCCTGCCTATCCACTCTGCCGTTTGTCAAGAAGACACAGAAATTGAAGTCATGACAGAGGAATAGGCATGAAGATGGACGAAGGGAACTCTTCATTCTCTCGTCTCTCCCTTCTCTCCTTCCTTTGATTGATCCTTTTTCTGTTTCTTCTCTTGTCGCCTTCTGTTGTCAATGACAGGGGTAACACGAGGGAGGGCAAAGGGACGACGTCAGTTCCTCTCGACGTGGTTCGTTTTTTCATTTCCTCTCGCGTTGTCTCTCTTCCGCCTCTCTCTCTCTCTCTCTCTCTCTCTCTTTTTCTCGCTCTGTCTTCCTCTCTGCCGTGTCTCGCTCTCACATCTCTTCTGTCCCCTCTTTCCTTGCTCCCTTGCTGGAAGGAATAGAAAACAGAAGCGAAGACATAAGATGGAGGAAGATGGTTGGGAGAAGGAAGGTGGATTCCTCCCTCACTCGGATCTTTGACTTTCTTTGCCCTTGCCTTCTTTTCTCTGCTCCTATCCTTCTTCACAATTAGAAGGAGAAGCGACAAGAACGGAGAGCTCAGGGAGAGCAAGTGACACTGTTCCTCATAATCTCCTCCTTCCTCGTGTTCATTGCGTTGTCCATCTCCCCCTCGCTCTCTCTCTCTCTCTCTCTCTGTCTCTCTCTCTCTCTCTCTCTCTCGCTCTCTCTCTCTCTCTCCCTCCATCCTTTCCTCTCTACTTCTGCACATTTACTTTTCCACTTCTCTCGCCTACTACATTATGCTTGCTTTGATACTTATCTTCAACTTTCTCTCACTCTCTTTGTCCCATCGCTTGCCCTGTTCCTTCTCCTCCTCGCTTCCCTGCCTCCCGTCCTTCTCCCCTTATCACTCAGAAGGAAGAAGGAAGACTCACAAGGAGAAAGACAAGGGAGTAAGAAAACAGACAAAAGAAACGGAGAGAGAGCCATAAGGGACGAAATACAGAAACAAAGAGAGAAAATAAGGGGGAAAGATAATCAAAAAGAGAGACAGAAAGAGGAGGCGATGCATAAAGCAGCCGACAGTGCCTTGACCTCCACGTCTATTCATTCTTTGTTCTTGTCCTATCACACTGTCTCATTGGTGATAAACCAGGAAGAGCTTGTGGAGGGAGACGAGGAAGAAGTGTTCTCCTCTTCACTCACCTTGTGCCCTTCCTCTCCCACCGCTCGCCCGCTCTCCTTTCTTTGATTTTCTTGTCTGGCGGAAAAGTGGGAACCAGGAAGGAAAGTGGACAAGGGAAAGGACGAGATTGAGAAATGACAGAAAGAAGAGAGATACAGAGAGAGCGAGGGAGAGCTTCAAGCCCAGCAGAGGAAGAAGAGAGAGGAAGATAAGAGAAGGGGGCAAGGGGTGGCCAGAAGAAGCGTAAGCCAAAGCTACGTATTGAAAGGGCGGAAGCCCCATTCTCCTCTTCTTCCTCTTTGCTCTCTTATTTTTCTCTTAGCGCAGGGCACGCATGGAGCTAGGAAAGGGAAGGGGTCAAAGCGGATGAGAGAAAGTAGCGGAGAGAGCTGTTCTTCGTCCCTCTCACCTCCTCCTCTCATTCTCCTGATGCTTGCTCATGTCAGAAGGGGTTGGAAAGGAGTGAAGGCTAGGGCATGGACTGAAGCGAGGCAATAGGTGAAAGTGGATAAGAGAAAGTCATAGACAGAGAGTGGGGGAAGTCGAGTGCGAAAGAAAGGGAAACGAGGAAGACTAGGAAGAAGGACACAGAAGAGGAAGCGAGAGAGTACCAGTGTTGCCGTATCTCAAAGGACTCCGGGCCTCGCGAGGGCTTTGAGGAGGCTTGTAGGCGCCTTCAGGCACTTCCACAACTTTCTGGAGGCCACCAACTTCCTCCCTAAGGGGGCATCCCGAGGACATGAACACCAAACCGAGTATAAAGAAAGCAGGGGGATGTAGAGAAGCAGAGTGTGGTAAGAAGGAGCAAGGAGAATCAGTTCGCGTCTCCTCATCGTTTCCTCTTTGAATGACCAGAGGAAAGAAAAGGATAAGAAGGAGGAAAGGCTCTGCGAAGACATCAGGAAAGAAGAGCAGACAACAGAAAGGAAGCGGTAAGATGCGGGAAGACGGTTCGGAGAAGAAAGGAGAATTCCTCCTTCGCTCGCCTCTCTTACTTCCTTGCCCTTCGCCTTCTTCCTCTTCTCTTGCCCTATTCATCTTCATAAGGAAGGAGAAATGAAAGAAACGGAGAGTTCAGGGCACGCAAAGGGCACTCTTTCTCATCACCTCATCCATCCTCCTTTTCATTGTTCTCTCCAGATCCCTCTTTCTCTCTCCCTCCCTTCCCGTCTACTTCTGCACATTCCCTTTTCCGCTTCTCTCCGCCTATTATGTTCGCTTTGATAAAATCGCTTGCCCTATTCCTTCTCCTCCTGGCTTTCCTGCCTCCCGTCCTTCTCCCTCTATCACTCAGAAGGAAGAAGGACGATTCACAAGAAAGAAGCGTAAGCCAAAGCTACGTAATGAAAGGGCGGAAGCCCCTGTCTCCTCTGTTCTTCCTCTTTTCTCTCTTGTTTTTCTCTTAGCAAAGGGCACGCATGGAGCTAGGAAAGGGAAGGGGTCAAAGCGGATGAGAGAAAGTAGCGGAGAGAGCTGTTCTTCGTCCCTCTCACCTCCTCCTCTCATTCTCCTGATGCTTGCTCATGTCAGAAGGGTTTGGAAAGGAGTGAAGGCTAGGGCATGGACTGAAGCGAGGCAATAGGTGAAAGTGGATAAGAGAAAGTCATAGACAGAGAGTGGGGGAAGTCGAGTGCGAAAGAAAGCGAAACGAGGAAGACTAGGAAGAAGGACACAGAAGAGGAAGCGAGAGAGTACCAGTGTTGCCGTATCTCAAAGGACTCCGGGCCTCGCGAGGGCTTCGAGGAGGCTTGTAGGCGCCTTCAGACACTTCCACAACTTTCTGGAGGCCACCAACTTCCTCCCTAAGGGGGCCTCCCGAGGACATGAACACCAAACCGAGTATAAAGAAAGCAGGGGGATGTAGAGAAGCAGAGTGTGGTAAGAAGGAGCAAGGAGAATCAGTTCGCGTCTCCTCATCGTAAGGCTCTGCGAAGACATAAGGAAAGAAGAGCAGACAACAGAAAGGAAGCGGTAAGATGCGGGAAGACGGTTCGGAGAAGAAAGGAGAGTTCCTCCTTCGCTCGCCTCTCTTACCTCCTTGCCCTTCGCCTTCTTCCTCTTCTCTTGCCCTATTCATCTTCATAAGGAAGGAGAAATGAAAGAAACGGAGAGTTCAGGGCACACAAAGAGCACTCTTCTCATCACCTCATCCATCCTCCTTTTCATTGTTCTCTCCAGATCCCTCTTTCTCCCTTCCTCCCTTCCCGTCTACTTCTGCACATTCCCTTTTCCGCTTCTCTCCGCCTATTATGTTCGCTTGGAAAGAATCGCTTGCCCCCTATTCCTTCTCCTCCTGCCTTTCCTGCCTCCCGTCGAAGAAGGACAATTCACAAGGAAGAAGACAAGGGAGTAAGAGAAAGCCAACAGAAGCGGAGAGACAATCCGAGAAGGGCAGAAGAAGAACGAGAGCCATAAGGAAACAAACACAGAAACAAAGAGAGAAAGTAAGAGAGAAAGACCAGCAAAAACAGAGGCAGAGAGTGAGAGAAAGGAGGGGAGGGGAAGCGATGCAGAAAGCAGTCGAAAGTGCCTTGCTTGTCCTATCTCACCGTCTCATTGGTAAAAAACCAGGAAGAGGTTGTGGAGGAAGACAAGGAAGAAGTGTTCTCGTCTTCACTCACCTTGTGCCCTTCCTCTCCCACCGCTCGTCCGCTCGACAGAAAGAAGAGAGTTGCGGAGAGGGCGAGAGAGAGCTTCAAGCCCAGCAGAGGAAGAAGAGAGAGGAAGATACGAGAAGTGTGGAGGAAGTGGCCAAAAGAAATGCTACGTAATGAAAGAGGGGAAACCAGTTTCTCCTCTGCTCTTCCTCTTTTCTCTCTTATTCTTCTCTTCTCGCAGGGCATGCATGGAGCCAGGAAAGGGAAGGGGTCAAAGCAGATGAGAGAAAGTGATGGAGAGAGCTGTTCTTCGTCCCTCTGACCTCCTCCTCTCATTTTACTCATATCAGAAGGGTCTGGAAAGGAGTGAAAGGTAGGGCATGGACAGAAACAATGTTAGACAGCTTGCCGAAGGCGGCCAGCTCGCAGCTTGCCTGCGGCCTGGGCTGCTGAGCCTGGTGGGCTCTCGAGGGTGGGCAGGGGTTGGTGAGATTCGCAGCCAGCACGCCCGGCTTGCTTTGAGGCAGGGCCAGCTGGGGAGCCTGGCCGGGCTGAGTGGGTTGGGTGAGTGAGTGGGGAGAGGGTGGAGAGGAACAGGGAGAAGAGGGTGGGTGGAGAGAGGAGGTAGAGGGAGCGCAAGGAAAAGGTGGGGAGAGGGGTGGGAAGAGGGAGGTAAAGGCAGGTAGGGGCAGGAGGGAAAGGGGAGCAGAGTGAGATGGCAATCAGGAAGGGTTACGGGTGAATGAAGAAGCGCGGATGAGGGGAGGGCGGGTGGACAAAGGGAGGGGAAGAGGAGGGAGTGGGGAGATGGGTGGAGAGGTAGAGGGAGTGGAGGGTGGGTGCGTTCTTTGGATTGTATAGTCTAAGGGTTTTCTACAAAGGGTTCCATATCAGGGATCTGTACAAAGGATCTATAGATTTCTATAAGGAGTATATAAAGACTGTGTATGAGGGCTCCATATAACCGATCTTTCAAAGATTTTTTTATAAAGGACTCCATTTGTGGGAAACATAAGCGGTTCCTACAAGTTCTTTATCTCGAGGATCTGTAAGGTTTATGTATCTATGAAGCTTTCTATATGGGCTCTATAGACCCCATAAGACAAATTAAAAAGTGATGAAGGTGATAAGAAGATGATAAGAAGATGAGTGGATGGGAGGAAAAGTGATGGGAGGTGAGGAGACATGAGATGGGAAGGGAAGGAATGAGTTAGGAGTGGGGAAGGTAGGAGGCAAGTGAGAGGGACAGGGTGGATCATTTACAAACGCCTTTAGGGGGACCCTCCTTGCGATGTGTGATTTTTGGATCTGAGTTCTTACAAAGCCTGAGAGGGGCACACCCCGTGCGATCTGTGATTGTTGGATCTGAGTTCTTACAAAATATTAGGGCGACACCCTTGCGATTTGTGATTTTTGAACTTACTTGTCATGAAAAGCTTTAGGGGACACCCCTTAAGATCTGTGGTTTTGGGATTTGAATCTTCACAAAACCTTAAGGGGGACACCCCTTGCGATTTGTGCTTTTTGCACTTACTTGTCATGAAAACCTTTAGGGGGACACCCCTTAAGATCTGTGGTTTTGGGATCTGAGTTTTCACAAAACCTTAGGGGGATATTTAAGAAGGAGAGAAGGGAGGGTGGGGGAGGGTGGAGATTCCAGGAGAGAGAAAGGGGAAGAGGAGAGGTAGAGGGAGTGGAGGTGGGGGAGAGTGAGGAAGGTGAGGGGAGGGGGTAGTGGGAGGGATAGGGAGAGGGAGGGAGGGGTATGGGAGGAGGACGAGGGATGAGGGGGAAGAAGATAGTGAAGATGATGAGGTGGATGATAAAGAGGGAGGGGTGGAGTGAGGTGTGTGGTGGGATGGGACGGGGTGGGTGGGCACGGCTGCCTGCTTCCGCACGCCCAGCCTTCCCTGCCCGAGCCGCGACCGAGCAGAAAGCATGTAAATATCGCGCTTTAACAAGGGCTAGGGATTTCACACATCTGCTGGCAAAATCTGGCGGAAGTGACCTGTCCAGCAAAACACCTGTAAAAACCGCATGAAAACAGATTTCACACATCTGCTGGCAAAATCTGGCGGAAGTGACCTGTGGTCCAGCAAAACACCTGTAAATACCGCATGAAAACAAGGGCGAGGGATTTCACATATCTGCTGGCAAAATCTGGCGGAAGTGACCTGTGGTCCAGCAAAACACCTGTAACTCAGATCCGAAAACCATAGATCGCAAGGGATGTCACCCTAAGGGTTTTTGTAATAAATATGTTTCAAAAACACAATCGCAAGGGGTGTCCCCCTAACTAAGGTTTTGTAAGAACTCCATTACTAGCATCACAGATCGCAATGAGTGTCCCCCTAAGGTTGGTTCCAAAATCACAAATCGCAAGGGGTGTCGCCGGGGAGCTGGGGCCCTCCCTCGGGCTTGGGCTGGGGTGCGGGCTGGTGGGGGGGTGGCCTGCTGAGGGTGCGGCCGTGGAGGCTGGGGCTGGGCTGGGGTGGGGCTGGGGCTGAGGGCTGGGGGCTGGGGGCTGGGGTCGGGGGCTGGGTGAGGCTGGGCGGGGCGGGGCTGGGGCTGGGGCCCGGGATTTAATTTTTTAAATTCTTTAAATTCTTTAAAAATTAATTCCGGAGTGGGCCGGGGCTGGGGCGGGGGCCCGGGATTTATTTTTTTTAAACTCTTTAAAATCATTAAATTCTTTAAAATTTAATTCCGGCCGATTTAATTTTTAAAGAATTTGAAGAATTTCTATTTTTTAATTTTTTTAAATTTAAAAAAATAATTCCGGACGATTTAATTTTTAAAGAATTTAAGGAATTTAAAAAGACTTATTTCGTGCTGGGTTGGGGTGGGCCGGGGCTGGGGCTGGGGCCCGGGATTTAAATTTTTAAAAATCTTTAAAATCTTTAAAATTTAATTGGCCGGCCAATTATTGCTGTTTAAGGATTTTTAAAATTTTAATGGCCTTAAAATATTTTAAATCCTTAAAATTTAAATGGGCCAAGGTTTGGGCTTTGGAAAAGTTAGCAAACCATTAAATTTTTAAAAATTTTTAAAATCTTTAAAATTTAATTGGCCGGCCAAATATTTTTTAAGGATTTTTAAAATTTTAATGGCCTTAAAGTCTTTAAAATCCTTAAAATTTAAATGGGCCAAGGTTTGGGCTTTGGAAAAGTTAGCAAACCATTAAATTTTAAAAAATCTTTAAAGCCTTTAAAAATTAATTGGCCGGCCAATTATTTTTTAAGGATTTTTAAAATTTTAATGGCCCCAAAATCTTTAAAATCCTTAAAATTTAAATGGGCCAAGGTTTGGGCGTTGGAAAAGTTAGCAAACCATTAAATTTTTAAAAATCTTTAAAATCTTTGAAATTTATGTGGCCGGCCAATTAAATTTTAAGGATTTTTAAAATTTTAATGGCCTGGCGACTGGCTACTTTCAAGGGTCTCAATGTGCTTATTTCCTAGGTTTTGGTATGATTTTAGCTAAATTCCAATTTATTAGCAAGAGCTCAAACTATTCATTTTTAGTGACACATCAGCTAATTTACAGCAGGAAATGCTGTTTGTGGGGTGTGGTTTTCTCTTGTCTGAAACACTGTGAACCCTCAAGACTCGCAACCTGCACACAGACCCAGGCCAAAGTCGCACCTCAACCCGAAAGACCACACAAAACCCTGTACCTAGGGTTGAGGCTGGGGGGACCCCGGAAAAGGTCTGGAGCAGAAACCCTCAAAACATATCTCAGGCGCTCCACCGATGCCTTGTCGCTCTGTGAGACCAGCATCCATACTTGAAGATCCTAAGTGCTTAGCTCCGTCGCTCGCAGTGACAACCTGAGAAAGGTTTCAGGTGCCAACCATGATAACGTCCAGATCAGACCCCATCCATGCCCGCAGAGCATCCATGTGCCAACCATGATAACGTCCAGATCAGACCCCATCCATGCCCGCAGAGCATCCATGTGCCAACCATGATAACGTCCAGATCAGACCCCATCCATGCCCGCAGAGCATCCATGTGCCAACCATGATAGCGTCCAGATCAGACCCCATCCATGCCCGCAGAGCATCCATGTGCCAACCATGATAACGTCCAGATCAGACCCCATCCATGCCCGCAGAGCATCCATGTGCCAACCATGATAACGTCCAGATCAGACCCCATCCATGCCCGCAGAGCACCGGCTACATGAGTGGTCGGAGCCGCAAGGAGCAGCTGACATACCAGGCCTGTAGATGCATACGAGGCCACAGCTCGTTCTTTCCCCCCCCCCTTCCCCCTCCCCCCCATGCCCCCTAGTGAAATGCACGATTTATCCAGGCGCCTGGTGCGCGTGTAACCAACTAATTGGCCGGCCAATTAAATTTCAAAAATTTGATGGTTTGCTAACTTTTCCAAAGCCCAAACCTTGGCCCATTTAAATTTTAAGGATTTTAAAGATTTTGGGGCCATTAAAATTTTAAAAATCCTTAAAAAATAATTGGCCGGCCAATTAATTTTTAAAGGCTTTAAAGATTTTTTAAAATTTAATGGTTTGCTAACTTTTCCAAAGCCCAAACCTTGGCCCATTTAAATTTTAAGGATTTTAAAGATTTTAAGGCCATTAAAATTTTAAAAATCCTTAAAAAATAATTGGCCTGCCAATTAAATTTTAAAGATTTTAAAGATTTTTAAAAATTTAATGGTTTGCTAACTTTTCCAAAGCCCAAACCTTGGCCCATTTAAATTTTAAGGATTTTAAAGATTTTAAGGCCATTAAAATTTTAAAATCCTTAAAAAATAATTGGCCGGCCAATCAAATTTTAAAGATTTTAAAGATTTTTAAAAATTTAATGGTTTGCTAACTTTTCCAAAGCCCAAACCTTGGCCCATTTAAATTTTAAGGATTTTAAAGATTTTAAGGCCATTAAAATTTTAAAAATCCTGGTCAGCCAATTAGATTTCAAGGATTTCAGAAGCCATTCAAATATTGAAAACCTTTAAAACTTGAAAGGCTAGATATTCGAATACGGATCTCTGTGGCAAAGAATTATAACAACGAAGCCGAGTGCCAAATAGAGCATAAAGGTCCTACGTACATCTTCCCAGGCTCTGAACCTATAGGCTTAGGGGTTAGGGGACCGTCGGTATCGCATGGTATCCTTCCCCTCAGCCCCATGAACCCGAAGCCCTAAGCCACAAAACCCAAAGCCCCCAAATCCGCAATCCTAAATGCGTAATACATAAGCCGTGAGGATCCCAGAATGGACAAACCGTGGGAACAGCACCGAACCCTAACTAAACCCACCCTAAACCCTAAACCGTACACCAAACCCTGTGACCTACCGCCCAAACAGTAAACCTACCTTACAACCTGCACCGTACGTACTCTCAGCCTCAAGCATTGGCCAATCGCGAGGATCCAGCCCAGAAGTGGAAGACGCACTGCAACCACGGCACGTGGCTCTGCCGCCTTATACAAAGGATCCTATTGTTTAGGGTACTCTATTAGGGTCCCCTATTATCGGAAACTCCCATGTACGGTTTAGAGTTAGTTCAGGGTAGCACCCGGGGGTTTACGGTAGGGATCAACCCCCCAACAGACCAAGGATTATGAGCTTTTTGCAGCAGTTAGACGGTTTGTTTTGTGGGATGTTAAACAGGACTTTGTTTGTCTTGAAGGGGGAGGGGTTCCTAGAGACTCTCAAACGCGGAATATACACTCTCATGTTCAGGACACGTGTATGGTTTAAGGTGTGTTGGCTACTTAGGGGCTTGGAGTCTTCGGGTGATATGAACTGGGGATACAAGCCTACTTAGAAGATCATGGGACTTAGTAACTAAGGTTATAATTAAGATAACTATACTTATAATTGCTTATAGCCGCAATAAAGGTACTTGTAACCGTACTTACTACGTCCCATGATCCTCCAAGTAGGGCTCAGGAGCTGAAGTCTCTTTGCTTCGGCTCTGGGGAACCCGAAACTCCCCGAAACTCCGAAGCCCCAGGATGATGAATCCCTGAAGTAGTTGATGACATATATCCTGCACTACCCTAAAGACCCTAAATGAGTTAAAACCCCAGAGTATGTACAGGGATGTGATTGATATGGGAGTTTCCGAAAATAAGGGGTACCTTATTTGGGGGTCCTTATAATAAGGATCCTACTATTTAGGGTGCTATATTAGGGTCCCCTATTGTCGGAAACTCCCATATATGTCCTGCAGCTGCATTACCTTAATGACCCTAAACTATGGAAATTATGGTATATTCCTTATTTCGGGTCATGCAGATGTATATCATCAACCGTGTTTCGAAGCTGACGGAGACGAAGCCCTACTTGGAGGATCATGGGACTTAGTAACGAGGGCTAATAAGTAAGGAAGCAGTACTTCTAACTGCTTACAACCCTAATTGAGGTACTTAGAAGTCCCATGATCCAAGTACATCCCTTGATCCTCATTGCAAGACCCAGAAACCTCAGTGCCGGAGTGTTTTCACCTGAGCCGAAAGCAAATCTATAGCACTTCTGACATGCCTGCGTCACAGGTGTTTGCACCAAAACCTACAGAGCCTCTTCAAGCGCACATCACTCTGGAAATCGACGCTCAAGATCCAAGGTACATCGAGGGTCTCGAGCTCTTCGACAACAAGATGTTCAAGCCGCTTGAATTTCTCGAAGACCCTAAGCCCCAAAGGGCCATGACCTCTGTGTCACACAGCTTGAAGTCTACCTATAGTCTCCATTGTAGTTCCTTTTTCGGTTTAACCAATATTATATTAAGGATCCTAAAAAGTAACACCAAAAAGGAATTGCAATGGAGACCATAAGTCTGTACATCGGAGTCTTGGTGTGTTTTGTCGGGGGCTGAGGGGGAGCAGGCCAGGCTAACCGGCTTCTGAATAGGGTGTGTAGGGTTTCCCTACCGGATGTAGTGGGCTCCCGGGTGTACAATATTTGGGTGGCTGTCAAAATGATGGTTCCTTTTTGGGGTCCATATTATAGTACGTCACCTACTATTTGGGGTACCCAACAAGGGACCATAATTTTGACAACCGCCCATTTGCACAGGGCTTGACGACTCACTAATGCACAATTTGATAACTCGGCTCGTCGACGCGTGCAACTTCGAGTCTTGAACTGGGTTTGGGGGTTCAGGGCTCAGAGAGATTTGCCCTCACTCCACACGCACTTTCGACGAAATCGCCAAAACACCGAACTCTTCACACCCCTTGCTTTTAAAGCCCTGGAAGCCCAGGAGTACGCGGCGACACCTAGGTGACCCTGAGCCCTTCATCCCCATCGGACCCACCTGGACCCCACGTTGTTAGGGTTCCCCGATATGATTTCTTTATATAAGTCCTTTGAAAAGGTAGGTTGTTTGGGGTTAAGGTAAGGCACCTAAGTTTAAGCAGTTGAAAAATGCCCAGGATTAGCAACCTCGAAGCTGGTGGCATGGATCCCAACCAGCGGCAGGCTCTTTTCTTGCACACCATAATATGGGGCCAGAAGTATTCCGCAAGGAAGGGTGTGCTGAATACCGGTTCTAGAAGGGTTTCACGTCGCGTTCTGTATGGCTCTCATAAAGGATCCACAGAATCCTATGCTCCATACAGGCTCGAAAAGGGTGTTTGTGATCTTGACGTTTGCTGACTGCAGAGTAAATCGTACCCGCAACAAAGTTGAAGAGTGAACCTTCTTCAGCTGCTTTTGGCTTGCGTCAACAGCATGCATCATGCATCTACTGAAAGAGAGCTATCGTTCCAATCCAAAATCCTGATCCCTGAGGTTTCAACCCTATAGGCCCCAACTCCTTATCAACGAAGCATTTGTGCTCTCGGGGCTTAAATCATCACCAAGACTAAATGGTTCCGTATCATTCATAGATTACAGAATAATATTCTACGGCGCCCTGGTACGTTGGTGAAGCTCCCAGCCACAAAGAAAGCCAAGACAAATGCCAAGGCCCTGAAGCCCTGAAGCCCCAATAAGCCCTAAACCCTGTCTAGCTCCAAGGCCCTCTATAGCCCTACTTGGAGGATCATGGGACTTAGTAAGTATGGTTATAAGTACCTTAATTGGGGCTATAAGCAATTATAAGTATAGTTACCTTAGTTATAACCTTAGTTACTAAGTCCCATGATCCTCTAAGTAAGGCCCCCAATGAGGGGCCAGTAAAGGTTTATGAAGTTATAAGGGCCCTAACACCTCAGCTCTGGGCCTCGAAACCCTAAACCCATCTAAACTCTAAACCCCCATATGGGAGTTTCCCAAAATTAGGGGAACCTTACTTGGGGGTCCTTATAATAAGGATCCTACTATTTAGGGTACTATAGTAGGGTCCCCTATTTTCGGAAACTCCCTTATAAGTCTGCTTTAACCGAAGTGGACTTTGAGTCAGGCTCTTGAGGTCTTCTACGAGACGACACTCAGCGCCGGCCTAGACGAGAAGCGGATTATGAGGTCTCTCGAGTCTCATGGGGATTCTGGGTTATCGTGGGGGTTTAGGGTTTAGGGTTTTGACAGGGGTAGTGGTGTAGCAGGGCCTCACAAAGTCTTCATGGACTTTTTCTGGCGGGTAGTAGTATCTTGCACAGGGTGTTCATCATATGCGCGTTGACACGAGGGTTCATGGAGGCTGAGGGGTTTTAGCTGCAGGATGTTCCTAGGCCTCCATAGGTTTTTCAGGGAGGTTTAACGATCACGGGGTTTAGGTTTCACTCGCACTTTTCAACCCGAGCCCAGGCTAAGGTTCTGGGCAAAGTTCTTCTCAACTATACCATGCTAAGTAGGTAGGAGCGCACGCAGGTCCAACATCGGGGTCTTCATGGGAGGCCCAGGAGGAATTCCCGAGTTTGCCGCCTTGCCGAAGGCCTGGCTGTGTTGATTTTGGGGCTTAGGACCCAGAGTTTCGGATCTAGGGAAATAGGGTTTTCTGGTTTAGGCTTGTTCGAATTCGTGGTTTAGGTGTCAGGATTTAAGATTTACGAGGTCGGGGTATACGAGCTGTCTTCCTCCAGTACCATTCACATACCATTCTAAAAGCCTTACACCATCCTAACACCGAAATCCCTTTGTTCACTAAACCTGAGCCTTGACTCCACGATCCTCCGTGACCTTCTAGAACCCCATTATTCTTAATGCCCGTAGCTTGTAGTAGATTAGATGCTGTGCAAAGTACACTGAAGGCTATATGGAGCCCCCAGGTATGAGATTCAATAGTTCGGATGGAGCGAGTGTTTGGGTTTTTGGGTGTAGGGTTATTACACCACAGTCAGTCGCCTCTTCGAGACTCCTGCATCAACGGCACTCATCGCTTAGCTTACTGATACATGAGGTGGGGTTTCGATTCTAGGCCAGGCATTCTCTTCGGGCCCTTGTCATCAGATTCACGTGCTCTTGATCAGAGACCTCCGCTAGAACGACCCATATGACCATTTTGGAGTTTCCGAAAATTAGAGGTACCTGATTTTGGGGTCCTTTTAATAATAGTCCTTTTATTGTACCATATTAGGGCCCCCTATTTTCGGAAACTCCCATATGTATAAGTAGGCCATGACCCCAGCCCGGCAAAGCCAGTCCCAAGTCAGTGAGACGGGGCTACGGATATGCATGCAAGGTGTGCTGAACGCTGGAACGCACCCATGCTATAGATTCTACTCAAACCTAGCAGCCCTCGACCCGTATATACTCAGGCTCTTTGCGTTAAGCTTCTCCCTCGAAGACGAGTTACCTCTCTAGCACTTTTCCAGGCTATGAGCACTACAGATTTGAGTGTCCGCCGCGTATTTCGGGTGTAGGGTGTAGGGAGCAATAGCCACGAGGCCCTCATGGGAACCCTGAAACACTCAAGCCGCATAGCAAACCCTAAAGGAAACCCTTACGAGCCGGGCTTCTAGCGTCTAATGAATTTGGCAGTAATCATATAGCTATCCTCGATTTTTGCCCCCAAAAACCACCGTTTTTAGGGTTAGACCCTCTTATTAAGGGGTCATAACCTACGATTTTGTAGGGTATGGGGATACAGGATTATTCTGAAGCAATTCTGGCGCTGCGGGGCTTGAGGGTTTAGGGCTTTGGCGAGTTTGCGGCTTTGGGGTCGGGCTTTGGGCTTGCCGCTCACCCTTTTTCTTTCGAAATCTGATATAGGGACCTTAATATAGGTGTAGTACTTTTGCACAAACACCCTGTTTAGAAGCTTAATTAATCATAGGTGTCGTAAATATTTTGCGGCCCCCAAAAACCCTAATTATTCTGAGTATTCAGGCCAGTTTGTAGTAGCCTCTCTCTCTCTCTCTCGCTCTCTCTCTCTCTCTCTCTCTCTCTCTCTCTCTCTCTCTCTGTCTAAGAAAAGGCCAGTTTTTTGTAGCAGGACGACAGCGGCGGCGCCTTGGGCTCGACGTACGGCCCTCAGAGTCGCCGGGGGGGTTGGCAGAATTTCGGTGTACCCAAATAGGCTGTATTTTGGCCTTAAAGTAGTCCCTATATAGGTACTTCGGGACCAAAGTATATACTACGGTTGATGATATAAATCCTGCATGACCCATAATAAGGAATATACCATAATTCCCATAGTTTAGGGTTATTAAGGTAATGCGGGATATATATCATCAACCGCATTTTGGGGGCCCGTCTCTAGCTGCGGATCAAATAACCCAAGGTTTTGAGTGTTCTGCTCTTGGGAACAAGGGGTCATAACCTATCATTTCGCAATGCTTGGGATCTACGCAGGGTTTCAAGAATTGATCTAGGATTCCGTAAGCTTTTGCGGCGGCCAACACTTCGCATAGTTGGAGCATTGTGCAAAGGCTACATTTTGAGTGACGAGTACTAAGATGGTTTACCGGCTCTGGCTTGAAGTTCAAGGGTTTTGTGCTTCAGGATTGAAAGTTTAAAGGCCGCGTAAGGTCGAAAACCTGCGAGGAGTCCTTGTAGTAATCCTAAACCCCTAAACCCTAAACCCCTAAACCCTAAACCCGAAGCACCTAAACCCTAAACCCTAAACCCCTAAACCCTAAACCCGAAGCACCTAAACCCTTAGAGTAAGACTTCTGGAGCCCTGAGACTTACCCGAACATCTCCTGCAGCTGCCGAGGAACAACTCGCCGGCCATCATGGCTAACCGTATCTCCTTCTGCATGGGCGCCTCGAATGTTAAGTGATGCTTCTAGGGGCCTTAATAATTCGAGAAGGGTCTTGGGAACCATTATGCTATACTTATAATTAAAGGGCCGGATAACCCCACATGTGAAGATTGTCCATGCACAGACAACGTAAAGATGCAAAAGAGTCAATGAGTCCGGGAGTAAATGGATAAGTGAGTGAACGAGTGAGTGAGTGCTGCAGTGATTGCGTATGTGGATGTTATGAGGGTGTATGATGTGTGCATGTGCGGTGTGCGAGTGCGGTGTGCGAGTATAGTGCGTGTGTGTGTGTGTGTGCATGTGTGTTCGTGCGTGTGTAGGCCGGAGCAGCCCGGGGAGGGTCTTTAGTCGCGGAAGAGTCTCGCCCCCAGCCTTGGCCGGAGCAGCCCGGGGAGGGTCTTTAGTCGCGGAACAGCCCAGGGTCTTTAGTCGCGGAAGAGTCTCGCCGCCAGCGCGCGCGCGGCCTTGGCCCGGCGAGGGTCTTTAGTCGCGGAAGAGTGTCGCGGGAGCGTGTGTGTGTGTGTGTGTGTGATGACAGTATGACAGTGATGGGAAGGCGAAGTCAGGAGGAGCGGGAGGAGAAGCACGAGGAGGAGGAGAAGGAGGAGGAGGAGGAGGCGGGACAGACCCAAAAAGTAAGAACCCCACACAGTGATGTGGGGAAAAAGGCGCCACCCAAATAGTATAGTAGGTATTTACTAAGGCCCCGATTTCATTCTGAGTCAGGTAAGGCTTCTATGGGTATCAAAGGGGGGTTGTAACTTTGGACAAGTTTCTCTTAACGTCAACATAGAGCCAGCGGTAGAGAAACACAAGACCAACAATAATGCCTTTGGTAGATTTATGGGGTGCCGGTTTAGGACTGAACTCTATAATATTTAATATGGGTGGCTGTCAAAATTATGCTCCCTTTTGGATCCTTAATATATACGGCACTTGATATTTGGGTACCCAAAAGGGGGCCCTAATTTTGACAATTACCCATATAAGGGCTCCTTTGGTGGGTTTTGCTGTTCCGTACTTATATGTCGAGTTATATGTCGGTCATGTGCAATTATAAATCATGCAAGGCCATTTATAAGTAGTGTATTGACATAGCAAGTGAGTTGTAAGTCCATACAGAGTTATATTTGCCTTATAACTACTTGAAGGAGTTAAGGCTCCACTTATAAGTCCCAGTCAAGTCCTCGCTAAGTAGTTATAAGTGGGAGTTATAAGTCCGCCGTAAGTCCACTCGCTGGGAGTTATAACTCCGACGCCCCCGCAACGCTATTTCCCGAAAATTGTATCCGTGGGCCAAAAATTGAACCGCCCAAACCAAAAAAAACGTCGCCTAAAGTCCGAAATCCAACCCCCCCAAAACAAAAAAACAACGAGCCTCAAGTCGAGAATTTAACCGCACCAAAACCAAAAAAAAACGTCGCCTGAAGTCGAAAATTGAACTCCCTCAAACCTAAAAAAAATTAGCCTCAAGTCGAAAATTAATTCACCCAAACTCAAAAAAACGCATACCTGAAGTCGAAAAGTTGACACTTGTAAGTTGCAAAAACATGCCAGCTGAATGCCAAAATCTGCCAGCCCAAGAACCAAACGATGCTACCCGAAACCGGGCCCTTGACCCCAAACCCCAAGCCGTCTTAACCTCAAACCCGAACTCCAAATCCGCTGTGAACGTGGCTCTAAATGAATGCATGGAGGCATCGCCCCGTGCATCTTGTGCAGGAGGCTTCGCCCCTGCACGCACTGCATGGGCATAGCAGCACGCATGACACAGCAGACAGACACACACGAAGCCAGACGCACTGCAGACAGACACATGTGCAAGCCCATGGCATATATAGAACATGCAGGCAAGTTCCTGAAACCTCAGCAGCGGCACAGCTGCTTCGTTGCGGTCGCCATGGACAAGCTCCCGGCGAAGTCCGCGGCGAAGGGAAAAGGAGAAGGAAAGGACCCTGAAGAGAAGGGAAAGGGAAAAGGAGAAGGAAAGGACCCTGAAGAGAAGGGAAAGGGAAAAGGAGAAGGAAAGGACCCTGAAGAGAAGGGAAAGGGAAAAGGAGAAGGAAAGGACCCGGAAGAGAAGGGAAAAGGAAAAGGAGAAGGGAAGGACCTCCAAGAGAAGGGAAAGGGAAAGGAAAAAGGAGAAGGGAAGGACTCCGAAGAGAAGGGGCCGGGAAAAGGAAAAGGGAAGCGCCCAGAAGAGAAGGGTCTTGGAAAAAGCAAAAAAGGAGGGAAGGACCTCGAAGAGAAGGGAAAGGAAACAGGAAAAGGGAAGTGCCCCGAAGACAAAGGAAAAGGAAAGCACGTCAAAGAAGAGGATCCCTCAGAGAAGGGAAAAGGAAAAGGGGAGGGCCTCCAAGAGGAGGTGAAAGAAGAAGGGAAAGGAAAGGGAAAGGAAAAGGAGGAGGAGGAGGAGGGGCCCATCGTAGACGAAGTCTACGATGGGCCCTACGAGGTCCAGGCGGGGACCCTGACGGCCGCTGAGCGAAGCGAGATCTTTCAGGCCACGGGCATGAGGGTCTCGCTTCGCTTGAGGAACTCCTGGCAGGGGCGAGCCATGGTCCTGACCGGCCCCAAAAGCGGTCACTTGCCGGAGGCTTTGTCCATGGCTTGGCGGTACATAGAAGCGTCAGCCAAGGCAAAGCCCCCGGCAAGGGCCTCGCCAGCGGCCGCTTCCACTCCAGCTCCAGGAGCGAAGCCGGCGAGGCCTCGCCCGCCGCCAGCAGCCAGGCCACCCACCTCACCCTGGCCCCAAGCCTTCCCGCAGGCATGGCAAGCCCCGCCCCCGCCGTTCCAGCCCTCCTTCCCAGCCCAACCTGCCTTTTTGGACCAGCAACCTGGCTTTTTGGGGCAAGGCTTCCTCGCGCCACCGCCTTTAGTGCCAGGGCTGCCTGATCCCTGGCTGCAGGCCGCTCAACGTGCGGAAGCTGCAGCGGCCAGGTCGGAAAACGCGGCCAGACAAGCAGAAGCAGCATTGCAGGCAATGCACAAGCTGCAGCTGCGGCCGCCGCCGCCAAAGGCCCGGAGCAGCTCCTCCGACGAGGCCGGGCCTAACACACATGCAAGTTGTAATCACACATGGCTTCGCCTGTGTGATTACAAGTAAATGTGCAGAAGCACCTGTGGCTTCGCCCTTGGGCTTCTGCACAAGGGTACACACATATATATATATATGTATACATACAAATTTATATATACATCTTTACTCTTCCTTTATACATATATCTTTATATAGAGACATAGATACGCCTCAAATCCTGCCAACAACCGACAGGCGAGCTCCGCCAGCTCGGAAAGCCCAAGGGCTCCCGCCGCTGTCGAAGTGAAGCCGGCGCCGAAGGCCAAACCATAAACCCCTAAACCCTACACTCTAAACCGTGGGTTCAACCAGGCTCAACCAAAACCCCCCTATATATAATAGGCCTAAACCCTAAAACCCTGAAGGTCGGCTCAGACTCGTCCGAGAGCTCAGAAGCTGAGGAAGCCCCGCCGGGCAAGGTGCAGGCGAAAAAGGAGGCAGAGGAGGAAGAGGAGGCCGGGCCCTAAACCTTAAATCCAATATTCCATCCTTAAACCCTGAAGGTGGCCAAAGCCGCACCTGCGGGGCAAGATCTACCGATGAAAGAGGAGGAGGCCCGTTTTTATAAGCCCTAAACTTATAAAATATAATTAGGGAGAAACCCTGAACCCAAAAAAGCCTAAGACTTAACAACATGCAGGTGGACTACGAGGAAACACCGGTGCTGCCGCAGGAGAAGCGCCTCTCTCCCACGTCGGAGGCTGGCCCCGGCAGTGAAGCGGAGGAGGAGCCTCCCGTGCCGTCGGACTGCCCCGACAAAGAGGCGCAGGAGGAGGAGGACGTGCCCTTGCCAGGCGTAGGGTCCAAGAGCAAGGCCCCTTCGCCTTCGCAGTTTCCTCGTAGCTGGCCTGCCCCACCTCTCAAGAAACCGAGGGAAGGCTAGAGAGTGTGAGACTTCAGGCAAGAGACCTGGAGCAGCTCTAATCGGCGAGGCTTCGCCCGCCCGCATGTGCATGCACGCAGCACGCCATGCATGCACACAGCCATGGAAAACAGGGCTCAACTTTTTATGCACGCATGCATGCCACACATCTGCATGTTCTGTGTGAGCGAGGAATTGGTGATTCGATGTTTTGAGCTCTTATCGGCTCGTATACAGTTGAAGCATACAAAAGCAGAAACCCTTTTGCACAGTGCCCGCCTGAAACCCTAAACCCTAAACCCTTAAACGATAGACGCTGAACCCTAAAACGTGTAGATGTATCTATATACAAATATGCATACAGAGTAAAAACTCAGATCCTTTGCGAGATATGTTAGGAGCAAGCCTGCTTGGTCAAGGCCTCGCCTGACCATTTCTGTGGATGTCAAGGCTCGCCTGACATGAGCACCTTTGCCATGGATGGCGCTGAAGCGCCCCTTGCAGGCTGAGACGCCGAGGAAGAAGCTGCCAAGGGCGATTTCCTTCTCTACGCTTGCAGACCTGCAGGACTCAGGGAAGAATCTGGATCATCAAAGGAAGGTCATTCGTGAAGGCCTCCGCAGACCGCTGGAGGAGGACGGGCCATGTGGCAGAGTGCTGGATTCTTTAACTGTGCCACTCGATGGTGAGCCATGGCAGTGGCACATTTTGCGGCCAGCTGCTTTGCTGCACAGACTGTGCAGCATCAACAGAAACTTCGGCGACCTCGTGGCCGTCTGTGAAAACGTGGTGGTATACGCAGACGAGATTGTGCCAGGAAATGTGCTGAGGCCTGATAAAGGTCGAGAGCAGCTGGCCTTCTATTGGACTCTGAAAGAGCTACCGACCTGGTTTGTCGGCAGAGACCAAGGCCAGGGATGCTTAAAATACGCGGATCGGGATCAGGACAAACGTAGCTGTCATGTATAATTGGGTGAGATGTTTCATCAAACTCCCTGAGGATGGCTGTTTTTCGGCTCGTTTCCAACGAGCAAGATCTCAGATGTCGAGGGCGGCTACAGCTTTCTCTTCGGCCTCATGCTGGAGTGCTTCTTCGACCTGCAGCAGGACGGCCTCAACTTTGCAACAGGCCTCCCGCTCAGCAGGAGGTCCGGGCATTTTAACTTCAAGCCCAAGTTTGGATTCTTGATTGCCGATGCCAAGGCTCTCAAACAGCTCTGGAACCTCACTGGTGAGAATGGTACAAAGCCCTGTTTCTGCTGTGCGAACGTGGTAGGCAGGATGTCGCCCGAATCCATTGCCAACCACGACTATTTGGTTCATGTCAGCAGCTCTGACAAGGACCGCTTCCAGCTGCACACGTCGGATACTGGCAAAACGATGGTGCGAGACCTGGCCGATTTGGCACACCGCCCGAACGAGCAGAAGAAGCTCGGTCAGCTTTGTGGCCTGCAGTACCACGCCAAAGGCCCGGTGGGTGTGCATGACCAAACAATCAGTCTGATGTATGTGGTTGTTTGCCTTTCGCTCTTATATTTAAGGGCAGAGAGTTCTAATAACGAAAAACACACAGGGACACAGAGCCTGGAATCATTACACTTCAGCATGCAGCCCCCTTTGAGGCGCCCTGTGGAATCCTCGTCTCCCGATGCTGAACCACGTCGAGCAGACCATGTATGACTGGATGCATGTGCTCGTTGCGAGCTCGGGTGTGGGCCAGTACGAGGTGAACGAGTTTGCGAAGGAGTTGCAGACGACCTGCAATCTGAGCTTCGAGTTTCTCGACGACTTCGCAAACACGTTCAAGCTGCCAGCATGCTACACCTCCCTGCCGAAGACCTTTTTCCAGGACCGGGTATGCATGCAGCCCGACTCTTGCATCAGAGGCTTTGGCTCGGAGATGCTGGTGGCGGTCACGATTCTTGTGGCCCTTGTCCAGACCGTGCTGGACCCGGCCGGTCTTCTTCCCCAGCACTGCCGCTGCATGAAGCTCCTCGGCGACATTTTGGATATCTTGTCGTCTTCCGCAGCTCGCAAGGCGGTGCTTCTCGAAGAGGCCGTGACCGAGCACAACCTGCTCTATGCCGAGCTCTATCCTGGGTGCCGCAAGCCAAAATACCATTGGCTTTTTCATCTTCCGGCACAAGTGCTGAAATTCGATGCAGTCCACAGCTGTTTCGCGCCAGAGAGGAAGCATCGAGCTGTGAAGGCCATTGCCAGCCACGTCACCGGCCCTACGATCAGCCAGCACATTGCCCTCAGACTGGGGGCGGAGCTTTTGGATTTCTTTGCAACAGAGGATGTCTGCCGCTCCCACTTCTTGCTGGAGCCCATACGTGAGGTGCCGTGGGCAAAAGAGGTCGTGGCCTCTCTTCTGGGCACCGATGTGATTGGTGTTCAGGCGGCCAGGACAATGGTCACCCCCACTGGCCGCATCTTCACCGGTGATGTCGTGTCCTGGCAAAAACATGAGCTGGCTGTATTGTATTTTCCTCTCTCTCTATATATATATATACATGTGTGCATGTAATTGCAACCCTCATTCAAATGTAAGTCGACCTTGGCCTTCGGAGGTTTTCTGGCCCGAGGAGAAGATGATTGGGGAAGTGCAGGCTCTGCTCTGTGCCGTCGTCATGTCTGGACGGCATTCCTACTTGGCACAAGCCAACCTGCGGCAGCACGTGGGGGACAACGTTTTTCACAGTCGTGGCCGACCCTGCCTCACGCTGCTGACGGACGGTGTTAGGGCAGTCATATATGGCAAAAAGGCCGATGGATCCCTCCAGGCCTGCCTGACTTCTGAGGAGCTGCAGCATGTGACCGCGGGTGAGGCTTTGCCCGCCCCTGCATGCACGCATTCTGCTTGGTCGCAGCTCCATGCAAAAATGCAGCCCCGCATGTGCTATCGCTGCTGTCGCTTGCATTGTTTTTCGATCGAAGCCTTTAAACCCCAGAAACCCTCAAATGTAAAACCTAAACCGTTTTTGATTTATGATTATACATGCTTGCCGCTGCCATATATATATATATATATCATATATATATATATATATATATACACAGCAAGCTTAACAGCTGGCCTTCCTCGAAGGCCTCGCCTCGATAGTTTTCTGTTGCTCCGAAGGCTTCGCCTCTTGAAGCCATGGTGGCAGCGACGCAGCAGACACAGCTCGCGGAGACGGTTGTGGAGCCGCAGCAGACCCAGGTGCCTGCAGGGGAGCCACAGACCCAGCAGCCTGCAAGCCAGCAGGGGCCCGAGCCTTCGCCAGCTTCGGTGGCCAAACAGGAGCCAGAGACCTCAGCCGAGGCAGCCGTTGCAGTTGACGGGCAACTGCAAGTGGTGCCTGGCGATGCCGATCTGGGCTCTTTGATGGTGCCGGCCGTGCATCCGATGGTCCCGACCAACAAGCACCCCGTGCCGTTCATCTGCTGCACCTGTGGACAGGAGTCGACGGAGTCCGTGACCTGTGTCAGGCACACGAAGGGTCAGCAGACCCTTCGCTGCCGCAAGTGCCACAGCAGCAAAGCGGCTATAGCCCGCTTAAGCCGGGCCCATGACGGGCTTGTGCAGGACTTTGGCAAGATCGACGATCGCGGAGCTGTGCAAAACTTTTTCAAAGAGTTTGGGCACCTGAGGGGGAGGGAGCTGGTTGTCAAGCTCGAAGAAACTGTCCAGAGCTGGTCGACGGAGATGTCGAGGAGCAGTTTCCAAGGCACGGGCGAGTTCCTCGACGATCATGATCTGTGGCTTCGCTACAAAGAGAAGCCGGATGGTGTCGAGCAGTACGAAAATGTGAAAAGAAACTGCAAGCAGATCTTTGACAGGGTAAGAGGAGTTACCCTCTTCGAGGACATGAAGTACAAGTCCTCCCACGAGGATGTGGTGGAGAAGGGCAAGAAGAGGCAAAGGTCAACCTCTTGCCACCAGGACCTGGCCGAGGAGCTGGAGGACGCCGCTGAAGAGAAGGCCGCTGAAAAGAAGGCGATCTTCAAGAAGAAGAAGGGCAAAGGCGGCGACAACTTGCCCAAGTTCAAGAAGGGTGATCGGAGCAAGATCAACAAAAAGATGGAGGCCGTCGCATCGCAGCGGATGCAGTGCTTGGACTTGCTGTCCAGGGCGGAGAAGTTCGAGGGCATGGTGCCGGCCTATGTCTGCGACGCAGGCAGGGCCTCGATCGCCGAGGCTTTGGCGGCCCAGGAGGAGGTGGAGAAGCTCTTGGACGAAGACCATGGTATCGTCAACGACGTTCTGGACCAGGCGGACAAGGTTTTGAACAGCATCACCTCAGCCACCGCCCGGCTGAAGCTGCAGGTGGAGCAAGCGGCGGCCTTCAAATCCGTCTAGATCTTCTTTGCTTTTAGGGGCTGAGTCCATAATAGGGTTAAAATGGGGCCCAAAAGTCTAAAGGTTGCTTATGTATACTCAGCCCCTAAGATCTTTAGGGCGGGCAGAGATTTTGATTCCTGGTGGTTTGCCCCCAGGAAACTCGTCATGCCTGCGCGGAGGCTTCGCCTCTGGAGTGATGTGTGTGCCAGGTGGCTTCGCCCCGGCAGTTTCTAATCAAGGGTTCATGACGCATGCAGTCGGGGAGCCAAAAAGGTCCTTATAATTAAAAAATAAAAATAAAAACATAAAACCAAATTAGAAAAATAGAACAGAAAATAATAAAACACAAAAAATAACACACGCAAAAAAATAAAAAAAACTGTAAACCAATATAAAATGAAAAAATAAAAAAAAATAAAACACTGTGGGAAAATCAGAGAGAAAAAACGAAAAAAAAAATCTAAAAAAAACCGAAAAAACTTAAAAAAAACGAAAAAAAAATAAAAATAAAAAACAAAAAACAAAAAAAGAGAGAAAACAAAAGAGAGAGAAAAAAACAAAAAAAAAAAGTGTCGCGTCGCGTTGTAACGGGCGTGTCGCGGGAGTGTCACGGGCGTGTCACGGGCGTGTCACGGGCGGGTCACAGGTTTTGTGGTTCACGGGCGTGATCACGGGTTCACGGGAGTTGTCACGGGGCGTGTCACGGGCGTGTCAAAGCGTGTCACCGGGCGTGGCACGGCGAGTTGTCACGGGCGTCGGTCGAGGGCGCGTCGAGGGCGTGTCACGGGGGTGTCCGCTGGGGACGTCGTGCGCCGGGGTTGGGGGGGGGGGGTTGGCCCCCAATCCCCAGGGGGGGAGGGAGGGAGGGGGGGGGAGGGGGGGGAGTAGGGGGCCCCGCCTTCTTCAGCCCTCAACCCCGTCTTGCAGCCCCAAAACCCCGATTTCAGACCCAGCCCCGCAGCCCCCAAATTCAGGTCGCAGCCCATGCCCAGCCCCACCCAAACCCCCTTCCCAACCCCGTCCCAGCCAAAAAAACCAGCCCCCCAACCCCCCACCCAAGCCCCCCCAACCCCATTCCCAACCCAGTCCAACCCCCAAAACCCCCCCCACCAGACCCAACCCCCCCAATTTCAGGTCGCAGCCCATTGCCCAACCCTCCACCCAACCCCCCCCAACCCCATTCCCAACCCAGTCCAAGCCCCAAAACCCTGCAGCCCCCAGCCTGCAGTCCAAGCCCCAAAACCCCCCCCACCAGACCCAATGCCCAGCCCCAATTTCAGGTCGCAGCCCATGCCCAACCCTCCACCCAACCCCCCCAACCCCATTCCCAACCCAGTCCAAGCCCCAAAAACCTGCAGCCCCCAGCCCCCAATTTCAGATCGCAGCCAACCCCCCACCCAACCAGTCCAAGCCCCAAAAACCTGCAGCGCCCAGCCCCCAATTTCAGATCGCAGCCAACCCCCCACCCAACCCCCCCAACCCCATTCCCAACTGCAGTCCAAGGCCCCCAACCCCATTCCCAACCCAGTCCAAGCCCCAAAAACCTGCAGCCCCCAGCCCCCAATTTCAGATCGCAGCCAACCCCCCACCCAACCCCCCCAACCCCATTCCCAACTGCAGTCCAAGCCCCAAAACCCCCCAACAGCCCCCAACCCCCGGTCACAGCCCCTCTATACACCCCCCAACCCCCAACCCATTCCCAACCCAACCCCCAAATTCCGGTCACAGCCCATGTGCCCAACCCCCCAACAACCCCCCCAAACCCCCTTCCCATCCACCCCCTCACCAAAACCCCATTCCCCTGCGTCAGCTTCGAAATACAACCGTCAATTCCCACGCCCAAAAGAATCTATTGCATTCACTGCATCCCAACCAGAAACCCATAACCCTGAGCCCTGCCCATGTCTAAAAAAGTGGAAAATGAACCGAAATCCATGCAAAAACAAGCACACTTCGCACCACTGCTTACCAACCCCAAACCCACAACCCTGAACCCCGGACCCACCCTGAACCCTGAATTTTCCCATGGATGTCCGACCCATGTCTAGAAATAGTGGAAAAATGAAACCGAAATCCAGCACAAAAACACAATTCGCAACATTTGTGGGTTGGGGTGCTTTGGGGGTTAAATAAGTCATACATGTAATGCTTCTGAATAACACGTTCTAGAAAGGCTTGCACTGCTCCTTGCGGCCATCTTTTATACCGTGTTGGATCTGTAAGGCTCTGC
>CAJNDT010000649.1:0-73425 GCA_905221615.1 Symbiodinium sp. CCMP2592 | reverse complement strand
TATGTTAGGAGCAAGCCTGCTTGGTCAAGGCCTCGCCTGACCATTTCTGTGGATGTCAAGTCTCGCCTGACATGAGCACCTTTGCCATGGATGGCGCTGAAGCGCCCCTTGCAGGCTGAGACGCCGAGGAAGAAGCTGCCAAGGGCGATTTCCTTCTCTACCCTTGCAGACCTGCAGGACTCAGGGAAGAATCTGGATCATCAAAGGAAGGTCATTCGTGAAGGCCTCCGCAGACCGCTGGAGGAGGACGGGCCATGTGGCAGAGTGCTGGATTCTTTAACTGTGCCACTCGATTGTGAGCCATGGCAGTGGCACATTTTGCGGCCAGCTGCTTTGCTGCACAGACTGTGCAGCATCAACAGAAACTTCGGCGACCTCGTGGCCGTCTGTGAAAACGTGGTGGTATACGCAGACGAGATTGTGCCAGGAAATGTGCTGAGGCCTGATAAAGGTCGAGAGCAGCTGGCCTTCTATTGGACTCTGAAAGAGCTACCGACCTGGTTTGTCGGCAGAGACCAAGGCCAGGGATGCTTAAAATACGCGGATCGGGATCAGGACAAACGTAGCTGTCATGTATAATTGGGTGAGATGTTTCATCAAACTCCCTGAGGATGGCTGTTTTTCGGCTCGTTTCCAACGAGCAAGATCTCAGATGTCGAGGGCGGCTACAGCTTTCTCTTCGGCCTCATGCTGGAGTGCTTCTTCGACCTGCAGCAGGACGGCCTCAACTTTGCAACAGGCCTCCCGCTCAGCAGGAGGTCCGGGCATTTTAACTTCAAGCCCAAGTTTGGATTCTTGATTGCCGATGCCAAGGCTCTCAAACAGCTCTGGAACCTCACTGGTGAGAATGGTACAAAGCCCTGTTTCTGCTGTGCGAACGTGGTAGGCAGGATGTCGGCCGAATCCATTGCCAACCACGACTATTTGGTTCATGTCAGCAGCTCTGACAAGGACCGCTTCCAGCTGCACACGTCGGATACTGGCAAAACGATGGTGCGAGACCTGGCCGATTTGGCACACCGCCCGAACGAGCAGAAGAAGCTCGGTCAGCTTTGTGGCCTGCAGTACCACGCCAAAGGCCCGGTGGGTGTGCATGACCAAACAATCAGTCTGATGTATGTGGTTGTTTGCCTTTCGCTCTTATATTTAAGGGCAGAGAGTTCTAATAACGAAAAACACACAGGGACACAGAGCCTGGAATCATTACACTTCAGCATGCAGCCCCCTTTGAGGCGCCCTGTGGAATCCTCGTCTCCCGATGCTGAACCACGTCGAGCAGACCATGTATGACTGGATGCATGTGCTCGTTGCGAGCTCGGGTGTGGGCCAGTACGAGGTGAACGAGTTTGCGAAGGAGTTGCAGACGACCTGCAATCTGAGCTTCGAGTTTCTCGACGACTTCGCAAACACGTTCAAGCTGCCAGCATGCTACACCTCCCTGCCGAAGACCTTTTCCAGGACCGGGTATGCATGCAGCCCGACTCTTGCATCAGAGGCTTTGGCTCGGAGATGCTGGTGGCGGTCACGATTCTTGTGGCCCTTGTCCAGACCGTGCTGGACCCGGCCGGTCTTCTTCCCCAGCACTGCCGCTGCATGAAGCTCCTCGGCGACATTTTGGATATCTTGTCGTCTTCCGCAGCTCGCAAGGCGGTGCTTCTCGAAGAGGCCGTGACCGAGCACAACCTGCTCTATGCCGAGCTCTATCCTGGGTGCCGCAAGCCAAAATACCATTGGCTTTTTCATCTTCCGGCACAAGTGCTGAAATTCGATGCAGTCCACAGCTGTTTCGCGCCAGAGAGGAAGCATCGAGCTGTGAAGGCCATTGCCAGCCACGTCACCGGCCCTACGATCAGCCAGCACATTGCCCTCAGACTGGGGGCGGAGCTTTTGGATTTCTTTGCAACAGAGGATGTCTGCCGCTCCCACTTCTTGCTGGAGCCCATACGTGAGGTGCCGTGGGCAAAAGAGGTCGTGGCCTCTCTTCTGGGCACCGATGTGATTGGTGTTCAGGCGGCCAGGACAATGGTCACCCCCACTGGCCGCATCTTCACCGGTGATGTCGTGTCCTGGCAAAAACATGAGCTGGCTGTATTGTATTTTCCTCTCTCTCTATATATATATATATACATGTGTGCATGTAATTGCAACCCTCATTCAAATGTAAGTCGACCTTGGCCTTCGGAGGTTTTCTGGCCCGAGGAGAAGATGATTGGGGAAGTGCAGGCTCTGCTCTGTGCCGTCGTCATGTCTGGACGGCATTCCTACTTGGCGCAAGCCAACCTGCGGCAGCACGTGGGGGACAACGTTTTTCACAGTCGTGGCCGACCCTGCCTCACGCTGCTGACGGACGGTGTTAGGGCAGTCATATATGGCAAAAAGGCCGATGGATCCCTCCAGGCCTGCCTGACTTCTGAGGAGCTGCAGCATGTGAACGGGTGAGGCTCTGCCCGCCCCTGCATGCACGCATTCTGCTTGGTCGCAGCTCCATGCAAAAATGCAGCCCCGCATGTGCTATCGCTGCTGTCGCTTGCATTGTTTTTCGATCGAAGCCTTTAAACCCCAGAAACCCTCAAATGTAAAACCTAAACCGTTTTTGATTTATGATTATACATGCTTGCCGCTGCCATATATATATATATATATATATATATATATCTATATATATATATATATATATACACAGCAAGCTTAACAGCTGGCCTTCCTCGAAGGCCTCGCCTCGATAGTTTTCTGTTGCTCCGAAGGCTTCGCCTCTTGAAGCCATGGTGGCAGCGACGCAGCAGACACAGCTCGCGGAGACGGTTGTGGAGCCGCAGCAGACCCAGGTGCCTGCAGGGGAGCCACAGACCCAGCAGCCTGCAAGCCAGCAGGGGCCCGAGGCTTCGCCAGCTTCGGTGGCCAAACAGGAGCCAGAGACCTCAGCCGAGGCAGCCGTTGCAGTTGACGGGCAACTGCAAGTGGTGCCTGGCGATGCCGATCTGGGCTCTTTGATGGGGCCGGCCGTGCATCCGATGGTCCCGACCAACAAGCACCCCGTGCCGTTCATCTGCTGCACCTGTGGACAGGAGTCGACGGAGTCCGTGACCTGTGTCAGGCACACGAAGGGTCAGCAGACCCTGCGCTGCCGCAAGTGCCACAGCAGCAAAGCGGCTATAGCCCGCTTAAGCCGGGCCCATGACGGGCTTGTGCAGGACTTTGGCAAGATCGACGATCGCGGAGCTGTGCAAAACTTTTTCAAAGAGTTTGGGCACCTGAGGGGGAGGGAGCTGGTTGTCAAGCTCGAAGAAACTGTCCAGAGCTGGTCGACGGAGATGTCGAGGAGCAGTTTCCAAGGCACGGGCGAGTTCCTCGACGATCATGATCTGTGGCTTCGCTACAAAGAGAAGCCGGATGGTGTCGAGCAGTACGAAAATGTGAAAAGAAACTGCAAGCAGATCTTTGACAGGGTAAGAGGAGTTACCCTCTTCGAGGACATGAAGTACAAGTCCTCCCACGAGGATGTGGTGGAGAAGGGCAAGAAGAGGCAAAGGTCAACCTCTTGCCACCAGGACCTGGCCGAGGAGCTGGAGGACGCCGCTGAAGAGAAGGCCGCTGAAAAGAAGGCGATCTTCAAGAAGAAGAAGGGCAAAGGCGGCGACAACTTGCCCAAGTTCAAGAAGGGTGATCGGAGCAAGATCAACAAAAAGATGGAGGCCGTCGCATCGCAGCGGATGCAGTGCTTGGACGTGCTGTCCAGGGCGGAGAAGTTCGAGGGCATGGTGCCGGCCTATGTCTGCGACGCAGGCAGGGCCTCGATCGCCGAGGCTTTGGCGGCCCAGGAGGAGGTGGAGAAGCTCTTGGACGAAGACCATGGTATCGTCAACGACGTTCTGGACCAGGCGGACAAGGTTTTGAACAGCATCACCTCAGCCACCGCCCGGCTGAAGCTGCAGGTGGAGCAAGCGGCGGCCTTCAAATCCGTCTAGATCTTCTTTGCTTTTAGGGGCTGAGTCCATAATAGGGTTAAAATGGGGCCCAAAAGTCTAAAGGTTGCTTATGTATACTCAGCCCCTAAGATCTTTAGGGCGGGCAGAGATTTTGATTCCTGGTGGTTTGCCCCCAGGAAACTCGTCATGCCTGCGAGGAGGCTTCGCCTCTGGAGTGATGTGTGTGCCAGGTGGCTTCGCCCCGGCAGTTTCTAATCAAGAGTTCATGACGCATGCAGTCGGGGAGCCAAAAAGGTCCTTATAATTAAAAAATAAAAATAAAAACATAAAACCAAATTAGAAAAATAGAACAGAAAATAATAAAACAAAAAATAACACACGCAAAAAAATAAAAAAAAATTGTAAAGCAATATAAACTGAAAAAAATAAAAAAAATAAAACACTGTGGGAAAATCAGATAGAAAAAACGAAAAAAGTCTAAAAACAACAGAAAAACATAAAAAAAAAAGAAAAAAGACTAAAAAAAATAAAAATAAAAAACAAAAAACAAAAAAAAGAGAGAAAAAAAATATAGGAAAAAAAAACCTGTCGCGGGCGTGTCACGGGCGTGTCACGGGCGTGTCACGGGCGTGTCACGGGCGTGTCACGGGCGTGTCACGGGTCACGGGCGTGTCACGGGCGTGTCACGGGCGTGTCACGGGCGTGTCACGGGCGTGTCACGGGCGTGTCACGGGCGTGTCACGGGCGTGTCGCGGGCGTGTCGCGGGCGTGTCACGGGGGTGTCGCTGGGGCGTGTCGCGGGGTTGGGGGCAATCCCCAGGGGGGGGGAGGGAGGGGGGGGGAGGGGGGGGAGTATAGGGGGAGGGGCCCCGCCTTCTTCAGCCCTCAACCGCGTCTTGCAGCCCCAAAACCCCGATTTCAGACCCAGCCCCGCAGCCCCCAAATTCAGGTCGCAGCCCATGCCCAGCCCCACCCAAACCCCCTTCCCAACCCCGCCCCAGCCAAAAAAACCAGCCCCCCAACCCCCCACCCAAGCCCCCCCCGCAACCCCATTCCCAACCCAGTCCAACCCCCAAAATTCCCCCCACCAGACCCAACCCCCACCCCCAATTTCAGGTCGCAGCCCATGCCCAACCCTCCACCCAACCCCCCCCCAACCCCATTCCCAACCCAGTCCAAGCCCCAAAACCCTGCAGCCCCCAGCCCCCAATTTCAGATCGCAGCCAACATTCCCAACTGCAGTCCAAGCCCCAAAACCCCCCCCACCAGACCCAACCCCCAGCCCCCAATTTCAGGTCGCAGCCCATGCCCAACCCTCCACCCAACCCCCCCAACCCCATTCCCAACCCAGTCCAAGCCCCTGCAGACCCCAGCCCCCAATTTCAGATCGCAGCCAACCCCCCACCCACCCCCCCCAACCCCATTCCCAACTGCAGTCCAAGGCCCCCAACCCCACAGTCCAAGCCCCAAAAACCTGCAGCCCCCAGCCCCAATTTCAGATCGCAGCCAACCCCCCACCCAACCCCCCCAACCCCATTCCCAACTGCAGTCCAAGGCCCCCAACCCCATTCCCAACCCAGTCCAAGCCCCAAAAACCTGCAGCCCCCAGCCCCCAATTTCAGATCGCAGCCAACCCCCCACCCAACCCCCCCAACCCCATTCCCAACTGCAGTCCAAGCCCCAAAACCCCCCAACAGCCCCCAACCCCCGGTCACAGCCCCTTTATACAACCCCCCAACCCCCAACCCATTCCCAACCCAACCCCCAAATTCCGGTCACAGCCCATGTGCCCAACCCCCCAACAACCCCCCCAAACCCCCTTCCCATCCACCCCCTCACCAAAACCCCATTCCCCTGCGTCAGCTTCGAAATACAACCATCAATTCCCACGCCCAAAAGAATCTATTGCATTCACTGCATCCCAACCCCAAACCCATAACCCTGAGCCCTGCCCATGTCTAAAAAAGTGGAAAATGAACCGAAATCCATGCAAAAACAAGCACACTTCGCACCACTGCTTACCAACCCCAAACCCACAACCCTGAACCCCGGACCCACCCTGAACCCTGAATTTTCCCATGGATGTCCGACCCATGTCTAGAAATAGTGGAAAAATGAAACCGAAATCCAGCACAAAAACACAATTCGCAACATTTGTGGGTTGGGGTGCTTTGGGGGTTAAATAAGTCATACATGTAATGCTTCTGAATAACACGTTCTAGAAAGGCTTGCACTGCTCTATCACTTGCGGCCATCTTTTATACCGTGTTGGATCTGTAAGGCTCTGCGGCTTGCTTTCAGTTTGCCTGCAATCCGAGAGTTTTTTCTGGCTCGCAAAGGTTTTGGAACGGAAGGCCTTGCCTCCTGAAAGATGGCGGGGCCAGGTGCAAGCTCCGAGTTTCCGGCTGCGGCTCTGGAGCTGTCGGAGCCAGCAGCTGTGGCTGTGTGGCCAGCTGTGCCTGTGAGGCTGGCGGAGCCAACAACTGTGGTTGTGGGGCCAGCTGTGCCTGTGGAGGCAACAACTGTGGTTGTGGGGCCAGCTGTGCCTGTGGAGGCAACAGCTGTGGCTGTGGGGCGAGCTGTGCCTCTGGAGGTGACGGGGCCAGCTCCCAAGCCAGCTGCGAAGCCAGCTGGCTCCAAGCGCCCAAGGGAGGCAGCCTCAGACGACGAGGAAGGACTGAGGCTGGCCTTGAGGCGGTTGGACTCCTCCTGCAGCTCCAGCGACACGGAAGATGTCAAAGGGCCAGGACCGCTGCAGCTCTTGCACATGATCGAGAACTTGAGCCGCGAGATGGACTACATGAAGTCCAAGTCGCGATGTGAGGTGGAGGCCCTGCAGCGGCAAGTCGACTTCCTCAAGAACGCCGTGAAAGAGCTGTCTACCAGCATGACCAATTTTGCCCAGATCAATTGCGACATGGTCGAGGCCATGTTGGGCAGCTGAAGGGCTCAGCGGCTTAGCCCGTGTGGTGCAGAGGCTTCGCCCTGCAAGGGCACGTGCACATGGGCGAGCTTTTGGAAAAAAGCTTGGGTTCGCCACGCTGGCCTCAACCCTGAAAGCCTTGTCCTATATCTATGTATACAACCCCCCGAAGCCCTAAATCTAAAAACTTGGGTTTCTTCTCATGTGCGAGTGGCATCGGCATTTCTCCTCAAGCTCCTTTGCCTGAGGCTCGCCCGGGCTTTCTTTAGGCCCGTGTATAGGTAGCAACATGGACGTGCACATGGAAGTTGTGCACCGCCTTGAGCGCCGCCTTCGCCTCTTGGACATCAACCAGTTGGTTGATGGCCTGGACCGTCTGCATGGGGCGGGCTACAAGGTCATAGACCTGGGGCATTCCGCTTTTCATGCGGATGAGCTCCGCCCATGCCCGCGATGCCCACGGTTCGGGCTTGGCCACAAGATCGCGGCGGCGACTCTCCGGCTGGCAGTGCCTGGTTGGTTGTCGAGGACAATCCCCTCCAACGAAGAGAAGGCCCACAGGGTGTATGAAGCAATGGTTGCTTTCACCTGGGTCGCGGAGGGATATGTCATGCAAGGGTTCAGCGAACACAACTCGCGGATTCTTCTTGCCATGTCCCGCGACATCTCGGAGCTGCCGTATCCGCCACCTCTGGTTTGGACAATCGAAGACTTGGTGGAGACGCTGACGCCGCTGGAACCTCCGGTCCCTCCAGCCCTGCTGCTTTTTGCAGCTCCTGCAGAAGACGAACCGGCTCCAGAGCTCAGCCCAGAACCCGCACTGCAGGACCAAGGGCCGGAAGAGCCCGCAAACCCAGAAGCTGCTCTGCAGGTCCAAGGGCCGGAAGAGCTTTTCTTCAACGAGCTGGACTGAGCAGGCTACGGGTTTGCAAGGCTCTGCCTGCAGAAGCTTTGGCATGCTGCAAGGCTTCGCCTGCGGCATGCCCGGAATAGGAATCTGCGTAGAGCCAGATCCCAGAAATCGGACCCTTAATGGGTTCCAGTTTACGCAAGACTTAATGCAAGACAAAGTCTTGCATACAAATCGCAGCAGCGGGTAAAAACAGAGCAGGAACACTACTACTACTGCTACTACTATTTATGTATATAAATATACCTGGGATCCACCACCTTTAGCATGGTCCGTCGAACGATGGTGGAAGGCAAAGGCTTCCAAATTTCATGTGCCTGCAACATGTAGTCATGATGAGTTTCTGGCTCCAGCTTTGTCACAGAAAGGCTTGCCTTCTCGTCTAGAACTTCCAGAGAAAGGCTTCGCCTTCTCGTAATGGAAGCTCCACCGCACTCACACGTGCTGCGCCGCATGTCGGAACATATCGAGGAGGACGACTTGGAGACGCAAAGCATGATGGAGGACCCGGAGCCTGAGCAGTTGGAAAATCAGGTGTACTGGCTCCAGCTGCGGATCCAAACACTGGAAGCCACGATCAAGAAGGAGCGCGAGGAGAAGAAAGAACTTCAAAAGCTTGTGGACGGGCTTAAGTGCACGGTGCGTGCATTGTATGACGCAGTGCAGGATGTGACAAAGATGAGTGATGATTTTGGTGCCATCCTGAAGCGGTGGGACCGGCAAGAGCCATGAGCCGTGAGCTGGACAGGGAAGCCTTGGACACTGTAGCCTCTGTCGACAGGCATGTGGTTATGCTGAAAAAATGCAAAGCGCAACCGGTTGCACTATGTATTTTGCTACGAAATCAATAGCTTAGAGACACATTGACTTTTCCCAGGTACTACTACTACTACTACTACGCATAAACTATAACTTCGTGCTGCTTGTCAGGAAGCCACAGCATGGTGTGATGCAACCGTTGGCTCAAAGTCAGGTTTTGCTCTCGCTGCATGAGGGCATCGCCTCATCAGCCGTGGATCGGTGCTCCATCCAGTCTGGGAAACAAACAAGCTTACCTGTTTCTGTGCATGGAAGAACTCGATGCACAACCTGCTGCACTTTGGGTTCTGGGCATCAGTCGGAGTTGGATTCTAATCTGTAGCTCAGCATGCCTAGCTAAAGCATTGTTGCAGGCTTTGGCCTACCATCTCTCCTTCGGGGTTTCCGATTTGGCCATCACAAAAAGAGGCATCGTACCAACGCAATCCCAAAGCCAATGCAGCTGTAGAAAATCTTTGCTGCCATGGCTGGCTGGAAATGCAAAAGCTGCCCTCGACTAACTTATCGCCGACCCCCAGCTAATGTCTGCAAGAAATGCGATCCGGGCAACAGAATCGGCAAGCACAACCGGAAGGTGCCTCATTTCAGGCTCCGGAAGAAGACTTCTGTGCAGATGACCCATCTCTTCCGGTGGCAAGCAATGCCAGTACAGTCTTCTGCTGCTGCTGCTGATTATCAGTTTTTTTTCCAGGCTTTGGCGGGGGAGCTCGATGTTTTGAAGGCTATGGCTGCAAGGACAGGGCTCAAGATGTCCGTGGTTCACGGTGTTCTGGCTGTGGCTTATGCTTGGCTGGAGAAGATCGAGGGATGCAGGGTTCCACTCCCATCCTCAATGAGAATATGTGGCTTGATTTCTTTCGCCATTGCCAATGAAGCACAGTGCGATCCGGATGTCGTGAGACCAGCCTATCGCAAACACAAGAGCATTGCTGTGAAAGAGATGAGGAGCTGCGAAAGCCGTTGGGTAAATGTCATTGGTAACCTATAGATGCCCAATGAAGTCTTCAGATCCCGCACTGCAGGACCAAGGGCAGGAGGACCAAGGGCCGGAAGAGCCCGCAAGCCCAGCAGCTGCTCTGCAGGACCAAGGCCTGCAGCACCAAGGACCGCAAGAGCTTTTCCTCAACGAGCTGGACTGAGCAGGCTACGGGTTTGCAAGGCTCTGCCTGCAGTAGTTTGGCATGCTGCAAGGCTTCGCCTGCAGCATGCCCGGAATAGGAGTCTGCGTAGAGCCAGATCCCAGAAATCGGACCCTTAATGGGTTCCAGTTAATGCAAGACAAAGTACAAAGTCTTGCATACAAATCGCGGCAACACTGCAGAAACTAGTTTCGCAGTTGATTGTTGAAGCCTTGGACACTGTAGCCTCTGTAGACAGGCATGTGCTTATGCTGAAAAAATGCAAAGCGCAACCGGTTGCACTATGTATTTTGCTACGAAATCAATAGCTTAGAGACACATTGACTTTTCCCAGCTAATTTGTTGCTTCTGCTGCTACTACTGCTACTTCTACTTCTAGTACTATACTATTACTGCTAGTACTACTGCCTCTGTAGACAGGCATGTGGTTATGCTGAAAAAATGCAAAACGCAACCGGTTGCACTATGTATTTTGCTACGAAATCAATAGCTTAGAGACACATTGACTTTTCCCAGGTACTACTACTACTACTACTACTACTACTACTACTACTACGCATAAACTATAACTTCGTGCTGCTTGTCAGGAAGCCACAGCATGGTGTGATGCAACCGTTGGCTCAAAGTCAGGTTTTGCTCTCGCTGCATGAAGGCATCGCCTCATCAGCCGTGGATCGGTGCTCCATCCATGGCCGAAAAGCATGTGCGAGACATGCTGGACTTTGTGGCGATGCTCCGGAAATCGCCTGGCATGGACGAGGGCCGTGCAGAGAAGATGGAAAAGAAACTGCTGCAGCAGCTGGAGGAGCTGCCTGGAGCAGTGAGCTTTCAAGAAGCCACACGTGCCATGGAGAAGGTGTCCGCGGCAGATGTGCCGGATGGCTTTAAGCAGGACATCGTGCGATGTTTGGAGGAAAAAATCGAGGCGACGGGTTCCGCCGAGAGTTCCGCCACCACGCGGGAGCTCAAGGGCAACCAAAAGATGCAACAGCATCGTTTTTTCTACAACTTCCTGCTGCAAGCGGAGTGGGATGCCATCATGAACCCGAGAGCCTCCGCGAGGAGCAAGCAAAGGGTGGTGGCCAACAGGCTACAGCTCCTGGGCTTGGTGTATCCGAGGGAGGCAATCTTCAAGCAGGCCACTGCCATCTTGCTGCTTGGCAGCCACGATGGTGCTCCGGAGCATCTGAATGTGAATTTTGTTACGGCCTTAGACCTGCTGCAGGAGCTGAAGGACCTGTGCAGGTCTTCGTTCGACAAGTCCAAGTTCAGTGGGCTCAAGGACTACCCGGAGAGTGCGAGAGATCTCCCGAGTGATCTCTTCAGGGCGGCCTACGGGGAACAAGCGCCGGCAGCTTGTCCCATGGACTTGCCGGCCTTGCACGGGCTTACCAAAGCCCTTGCTGCGAGGAGCACGCACAACAGTGTGCAGCAAAAGGGCTTTGGGCAGCAGCTCGGCAAAAAGGACAGGTGCCTTCAGGAGAACATGCACGGTGCCCTGTTAGGGCACCTTGGCAACCTCTTGATGAATGCCATGGAAGGGAACGGCGTCCCTGGCCTGCGAAATTTCGCTATGACGAAGAAGCGGAAGATGTTGGAGGACGGAGAAGCCTCCGTGCCGCTTGAGCTCCAGCTCCCAAGCAAGCAGCTGGCTTTGAAAGACAAGGACAAGGTGGCGGAGAAGGACGAGGAACAGCAAGCAGAGGACTTGGAGGAGGACGAAGAGGCTTCGCCCTTGAAAACGCCTGCCGAGCCTAAGGCCCGGCGCAGTGTCGACGAGATGGTCTCCAAACTCCAGGACCAGCTCGCGGCCAACAAGGGAAATCCAAGCAGCACACCTGCCAAAGCAAAGGCTGAAAAGGAGTCCGAGACGACTCCTTCGCCCAAGCCGTCGAAGCCGGCGAAGGGCACACCTGCCAAAACAAAGCCTGCCGGAGGAAAGGGCGCCGGCCAGGCAGCTGCAGCTGCAGCCCATGGGAAAGGCAAAGGCAAGGGCAAGGGGAAGAAGGTGCTGACAGCTTTGCCCAAGTACCCGGGCACGGCAAAGAAGCCGCCGGTGTGGTTGCAGACCTGCAAGATCTACACGGATACGACCACGAATGCGTGGAGGGTCCAGATCTGGGGCGACAAGAAGGACAAATCGTTCAAGTTTTCGGACAACCCAAAAGCTTCTTGGCAGCGGCTCAGCGCCTACGTGAGCGAGCTCTAGATGTCAGTGGCCTCGCCCTGCATCTTGCATGTAGGTCTACCGGCGGCCTCGCCCTCTGCGTGCGCTTCCGCATTTGGCAGTGGCTTCGCCCGGCAGTCTTTAAAGAGCATGTGCGACGGGGAACCGCACGCAGAAGAAAAAAGATTGTAGAACGGAGTTGGTTTAACCCCCAGCCCTAAATGCATGTTCAACCCTGTACATAATCTGTTACAGGCTTTCCCTGCGTGGCCGTTTGTCATACAATATAATTTGAATGCTGGCAGATTTTGGCATTCTGAACACTGTTTTTTTCACCTCTACATGATTTTTTGGACCGCCGCACTACCTCAAAATGCTTTGCTCGTGATGAATTTTTGCACCCCTCATGATCGCAAAATGGTGCTCGCGAAACGCATTTTCTGACCACCTATATACCTCAAAATGGTTTTCTCGTGACGAGTTTTTGCGACCCTCATGATCCCAAAATGGTGCTCACCAAACCCATTTTCTGACCGCCTATATACCTCAAAATGATCTTCTCGTGACGAGTTTTTGCACCCCTCATGATCGCAAAATGGTGCTCGCTAAACCCCGAAATGTGTGCTCGCTAAATCCCCAATTTCGGAGTTATAAGTCACTTATAAGTCCGACTTATAAGTCCACCAAAACTCCACTTATAAGTCCGAGATAACTCGACTTAACAAGTCCAGTATATCTCGAGTTATAACTGACCAAAGCAAAAACCCGCCAAAGTCATGAAGGGTCGAAGGCTGAGGGTTCTGGTTGCGCTGATTGAACCAAATCCACGATTCTACAAGGCTTCGGAAGAGAACAACTTTCTACAAGGGCTTCACATGATTCCTGTGACGCCGAGGTTGCATGGGTCTTTAGGAGCATTCTCTACGTGATTCTCAGTTTACGGTTTCCAGGGGGTTCGGCAAGGGTTGTACGGAGAAAACCGGAGTTTGGGGAGTTTGGGTTTGGGGTTTGCCAAGAGGAACACTCCTGAGCTTTCGCTATTGACCGCTCCATCAAACCCTAAATAGGTCCCGGTTCACGACCTTCCTAGACTTAATCTAGGGGCCTTAATAGTTAGAACAGTGTTCCTTTGAAGAGGTCTATAAGGGTTACTATATGGAATCTAGAAGGGTGCTGTAATGTAGGTGCCTTAAGGCCCATGAACCTATACGTATAATAAGGAACCTCCAAAATAGTGTAGGTAATGATTTAGGTCCCTGAAGTACCGCAAGAAGGACAGCATTCTGGTTTTAGCACGTCCCGATTTCTAGGTCAAGTTAACTTCCGTGCAAGAGCCTCGCGAACCCTCACCACTACCTCCCGCACACCACTATTCCTGGCCAGGCAGGCGCCCTAAACCCTAAACCCCGAACCTCAAAGACGCAGCCTTTAAAGCCCAGAGCCATTCAAGAGGGCGAGTCGCGATGTAGAGTTAGGCGAAGCCTCCCTGCACAGAAAAGATGGCTTCCCAGAGAGTCTCATGCTTCGAAGGGCCAGGTCGAAGAAGCCATCAACATGGGTCACCTTGCGGGCCTTCGTCGAGGTTTGAAGGCCAGCATCGATCCCGAATCTCAAATCCGAAACCTTCAAGAAAAGCCCCGAACCTGTCGAGGCCTTGCCCCAAAAAACCCTCAACCCCGAAATCTTGGGACCAAGCCCCCGAACCAAACCCAAGCCGCAACGTAACCCTTCAAAGCCTCACCCTAACACCCTAAACAAATCCTAAACCCCTAAACCCTGAAACCTCCATGAGCTCGGGGCCCAGGCATCCACGGCCCAAACTTCTTCATCGATCTCGAAGGCAACTCCGGATTCCTGGTTCCGGTTGGGGCGATTTGGGGGTACTCACCCAGAACCCCAGAAGGACCAAGAAAGTGGCTCCCCCAATTTGAGGCCCTATACTACTAAGGATACTTTATAGGAAGGAAGCCCCATTAAGGGATCTACTTTTTGTATCCTCCCGGGGGTCTGGGCAGGTGTCCGGGTTTTGACCATCAGCACCCGCCTGCAGTGACGTCTCTAAGCAGGGCAAGTTTTCCTCTTGCCAGAAACCAAAAAAGCGCTACCCCAAACCCACTGACAGCCTTGTCTCCAAGACTCTGCACGTTGGCTGCCTCCGAGCCAGAAATCATCCTCCAAGGGCATGCACAGACAAGGGATTTGGCGATCGGGTTTACGGATCCAGCCGTTCCTGCTGACGGAAATTGGTCTCAGTCCCTTTTATCAGACCACTTGCGCACACAACGACCATGACATTGACCCCTCAAGAGTCTCTTTTCGCCCAAAACTGCGCAAAAACCCTTGTGGTAGCACCCCTATAAGAACTCCTAAACTTCCGCAGCCTTACACGAACCCCGGGCATGCCCCAGGCCCCGGGGAGCCATATGGGTAGTTGTCAAAATTATGGTCCCTTTTTGGGTCCTTAAATAATACGCCGCCTAATATTTAGGGTACCCAAAAAAAGGGGCCACAATTCCGAGGCCCATATTACGCCCATATTATGTAAAACCCGATCCCTTATGGAACCCTTGCAAGGATCCCTTAAACAGGGGCCCTAATTTTGACAACTACCCCAATATCAGTTGGGGCGAGGCGCCGCGTCGCTTATCGCCTTCAACCTTGCGGTGGACTCCATCCAGCCGGACAAGGCTTCGAGGGGAGTTTGGGCGAGTTGAATATAGGGGCTTAAATAATTAACTATACTATTTTGGGGGATTCCTGATTAGAATTCTAGTGTATTGGGTTCGAGGGGGTTTTGGCGAGTTTAGGGAGTTTGCTTGAAGGGTGCTTTGGGAGTTCAGGAGTTTAGGGGGTTTGGGGAGCTAGGGTTTAGGGGTTTACGGGTTTACGGTTGAGGCTTTAGGGTTAAGGGTTTCGTGTTTAGGTTTCAAAAGATTTGGTGCTTCGGATGTGGGCTTTCAGGGTTTGCGTTTCGGGACAGGACCTCTTTGTTCCGAATCTTATGATCCGCAATATCGGAGTCTTGACGAAGCGCTACAAGACACTGCAGCATGAAGCCTTGAAGGATCTGGTTCCGGGATTGATGCTTTCCAGCTTCCGAGAGCTCTGAAGATGTGCAGCCCTGTAGGGCCTTAACGCCCTGAGCCCCGAAACCTTAAACTCCACAAAGGGGCCCAAACCCCACAAAAAGCCTAAGCCCCCAGCCCCCCAAAAGCACACAAAACCCGACAAAAATCCTGAGACCGGGCATCTTTGCAAGGCTCAGTGTGTTGGCTCCGTGGCGCTGGGCGTGGACTGCAACGTTCACCCGCAGGGGCTCTTGCGCCTTGCCCTCTTGGATTCTATTTGGGGTTCCTTTGAGGGGTTACTGCGGTTGATGATATAACTCCGGCATGACCTTAGCGACCCTAACTGTGGAATAATCCTTAAATGGTTATGGGCAATGCCGGGTTCATATCATCAACAGTTATGTATAAGGGTCCCATTAAATTGAAGGGTTGTTAAATTGTGGGATCCTTTTTTAGGGGCTAGTACAAGGGCTAATGTAAGGGTTACTGCAACGGTTCCTTGTAGGGTTCCTATCAGGATGATTACGAGGGATGCAAAATAGGATTTCGAAGGTTGGGTCCCTCCACGGGAAAAAGGAGGGACCCTAAATAAGGACCCCTAGGTACATACCCTTACTATAGCGATTATATACCCATTGTATAGCCCATTATAGGGTAGGGTCCCCATTAAGGGTCCCTCCTTTTCCCCTTTGTTTCCCCGAGACTCCAAGTATACAAATAATTGGTAGATGCTGCTTGGGAGTCTATAGTCTATACATACTACGGCTGATGGTGTAAATCCTGCATTATTACCCGTAGCAAGGTTATAAACCATACGCAATTCCCCGGTGTCATTAATGTAATGTAGGGTTGAGATCATCAACCGTACTTCGGGCTATTTGAAGCCTTGGAGCTTCAGGCTCCTACATCGGATTTTCGGGTTGTGTTTTTAGTTTCAACAGGAGCCTTTAGAGGGTTCCGAAAGGGATCTACAAGGGTTCCACAAGGGTTCTGTTTCGCGTTGTAGGGCTACGATAGTTTGCCGGAGTAGTTCCTAATAATGTTCCTTGAAATCACTTTTGGGCCCTAATGTACTTATAGCTTACACTTAAGTCCAGGGCTTGTAGGGTTGTGTCGTCTGAAATCTGGTTTCAGGATCTTTAGATATAGGGCTTGAGTGTTTGAGAGCAAGAGCGGTTTTGGGGTTGTTGGCTTTGTGCAGGGTTTGCTTCTTTAGGGCACGAGGGTTGTGGGGTTCAAAGTTAATGCCGAAATGTTGCACGAAAACGAGTAGCTCAGACTATTATTCGTTTATGACAGGATGCCCCGTAGCCGTAGTACTCTTGTTCCCTTTTTGTAGTCCTAGGTTCCTTGTACAGTTACCCAATACCAAAAAGGGAGCGCTTTTCACTCCTATAGGTTACTGGGCATCCTAGTATGACATTGGAGCCACGGATCCTGATCTGCGCCTGACATACGTCAGCGCCGCGATGAGGGTGCCCAGGCGCTGGCGCTCAACCTCGACGCATGGACCGCCGCCAACTACGTATTTCCGAACCATGGGTCTCTAATGTTTCTATAAGGGCGGCTTTTTGTAGGGCGCACAGCATGACGGGTCTCTGCGTGGTTTCTGCCTGCTTCCTGGTCTTGGGCCTGCTTTCGGACTGCCAAAGCGAACGTTGCATGTTCTCGCCTTGAGTTGAGATTTCAATGGCGGGAGCCGCAGGGAACGACTCCGCAGAACAAACTACGGTTTATGTCGACATGCGATTTTGTCTGTAATTATATGTAACGTCGGGTCTCCCTTGCTGCTAAGGGTACAAAACCACAACACAGCCTTCTCCAACTATTTCCGTGTTCACACGATTATTCTCTAGGTTCCCTATGCCCTGTTGCCTGCCAAACTCAGGTAGGCAGAAAGCCTTCCTTCAAGCCACATTCTCTGAAATCTGAAACGTTTGTTTTGTCGGCTTCTTCCCGCGTTTGCCACGCATTAATTTTTGCCAGCGGCATTGCGTCACATGATGCGTAGATGCTCGGGGCCTCAAGAGATCGTTGCTTGTGTTGCCTTATTTACTGGCAGGCGCAGGAGTTGGTTACAGCGCATAGCGGTAGCCGGGCTGGTGTTGAAACTTAGCTCCTGTGCGAAAGTAGGTTGCAATCTGAAGAAAACATTTGTCGCGGCATGTGGAACCTCCATGCCAAGAGGACAGATCCACTCACGGGGGTGGTAGTTTAGGCTGTTACAGCATTTGCATGAAATTTGTTGGAGTTTTTGCTTTTCGGGTTAAGAGTCGTGGGTTAGTATGATGGGCACAGCTCATAAGCTCGTACGAAGGACGTTCAGTAGACTTACGCAGGTTTTTTATCCAAATGCAAGGGGGGTGCCAGATTTATTGGTTTTGGGTTTTTCAGAAGAAGCCCAAAACCAGTGCAGAAACTATAAATTCCAAACCGCATACCCTTACCAGACTTTCACCCAAATTCCCAAATCTTGGGAACGCTGAAAATCTTCGGGGTCGGGCCCGTTAGCCAATTGTAGCCTCAGTCAGCAAGGCGCGGATGCGAGGTATGTGCACATATAATGTATCTAAGTCTCTGTAGAAAAACTTGGTCTTAATGATTATAGGGGGTTACAGTTTAAGTATGTGGGGAGTACGGTGGAATGTAGCAGGCTGAACTGTGGCATCCACAGTTCTGACACGCCCCCACCGCACGCACAAACCTGGTTGATGAGCTTGAACGACCTACTTGTAAACGCCTGAGTACAAGGGCTTCAAGTTTACGATGAATCTCCCAACGCAAGAATAAGGCCGGACAGCCAGAAAACCCAGTGTAAATTCCAACTGAAACAACGTCCTCAAAACCCTAAACCCCTTGAACCCTAATGGAAACCCTTGTAGTGCATTGTATAGGAATGATTTAAAAGCCCCCCCAAAAAAGCAACGACGCCCACCAAGCTGTCCGAGGCAGCTGAGCTGGGCGAACGTTTTGTCCAAGAAGGGGCGCCGCTTGGATCGCAGAGTCTGGGTTGTGGAGGAGGCTTTACTGGAACTGGGTCCTTGAATCGTGAAGGGTTTTGGGGTTCAGAAGTTATCTCCCATTGGGCTTCGAAAGTTTTGGGCTTGCGGGGCGGGGGGGTCGAGGCATTCGGCAGGGACGCACACGAAAGTCATACAAAGCCTTCGGGCCGTCAACCGCGAAGCCGAAGTTAAGCATCAAATCTCTTGGGGTTAGGAGTAGGTCGGATTTTTCATAGGACGACACCCCGCAATAAAACACAACCCCGACCCAGCCATGCCGTTTTCCCAGCAGAACCCCCAAACCTAACGTCCGACAGACAGCATAGTCTTCAGCGGCCGTTTCAAACAAAGCAGCTTTCCTGGCAGGAACCGTATATGGGAGTTTCCGACAATTGGGGGTACCTGATTTTCGGGTCCTTATTTCTACGAATCCTACTATTTAGGTACTATACTAGGGTCCCCTACTTTTGTAAACTCCCAAAGGACTCTGTTGCGCTTGTCTAGCTCGCCGTAAATGCTGCAAAGTCAACCTGCAGCCCTGAAGCCGGGAAGCCGCCAAAGCACCGAGCCATCGGGTTCCGGAGTTCCTCGGAGCCCCCCAAACCTCATGCAGGGCGGCCGTCCAGAAACCCATATATATATATATATATATATATATATGTAACGGTTTAAAGCCTTAGTTTTTTAAAGCCCTTTAGAATTGGTAGAGAACCTTAGTTGTAGACAACAAAGCCTTCACAAAGCCATAGTTTTGGAATCCCAATCGAGGCTGCCTGAGCTTCGACACCTATGCCGATGGATACATCCGAGGTGCGCAGGGGCGTGGCGCTTGATAAGGCGTTCTGTACAGGGCTCCTTTTTCCGGATCTTGAGGGGTTTCAAGGTTTGTCCCAAAAGTGAAGCTTTAAACTCCTGACCCAGAGCCCCAACCCCTTTCGGAAGGGTTCTAGAGGGGCCTTGCAGGATTGAATCTTCCGGAGTTAGAAGGGTTTTGTCGAGCTTTCGGAAGGCTTTAAGCCACATGTAGCTAACTGAGCTGATAGTGGGAAACATATATATATATATATATATATATATAGAAGTGTTTAGGGCTTGAGCTTGAATGTTTGGATTCAGTGTATGTGGCTCAGGGTTCGGGCTCGAACTCCTCGGGGCGTAGAGAAACCCGGTACAGACCTAGCCTGATTGGGTAGCCGTTTATCACTGTCGAGGTACTAATAGCGCCGGGATTACAACGAGGGAACTCCGGAAGAAAGGTTTGGGATTTGGTGTTTGTGGCTTAGGGTTCAGGTTCAGTGTCGAACATCTCAGGGCTTGGTGTACGGACCTAGCCTGACTGGGTAGCCGTTTACCAACAGGGCCAGGATTGCAAGAACGAGCTAGGGAACTCCATACTGGGGTGTGAATGATTAGCATTCATCAAACAGACGACCCGTGCCATTGCTCATCCGCCGGCTGTACGCCCCCAACCCTGGTTTTTCAGGACCCCACACTAGGTTTAGTGAAGCCCTGAAGCCCACCCATCACGAAACCAGCAAAGAAAAGGCAACTCTAGAGAAAGTGCAGGCACTAATCTCTCAGCACTAGCACTGCAGTAAATCCGCAACCCCTGCAGCCCTGAACCCTCAAGCCGGATGAGAACACCGTGTTCCATTATAAGCTCAAGTTCAAGCTCGTCTAGCTGAGTCACACTGGAGGGGTTGCGAAGGGGCCTTGTGCCCCAAAGTTTGGATGCTCATCACCATGACAAAATTCCCCTCCCGGCTCGCTGGAAGATGGGTGTAGGAAGCTCCGGTCAGGGCGACAATCAGGTCCTTCGTTCACTCAAGCCAGCTTAGAACGGAGATGCTGCAAGGGAACTCATGGAGTATTGTGCCGACGAGATCGATCATATAGACAGAAGGCTGTGTGCGACCGCTGTCTTCAGCCTCAACCGTACAGCCCTAAACCCTCAGCCCTAAGCCCCTAAACCCTCAACACTAAAACCCAGACCCGAAACCCTAAAGCCCCACAGACCCTCAAACCTAAGCCCCGAAGCCCACACCCTAAACCCTAAAACCCTAAATCCCCAAACCCTCTAGACCCCTTCAAGGAACCCCTGAAGTAAAAGCCAGAAAGTTGGAATATGATTATCCTAAGCCCTATATGGTAAATTATCGGGTATCCTACCCTGAAACCATATTCCAACTTTTTGGGCTAAAAATCCGAAACCCTCAGCCCTGGGACCCGAAGCCGAAGCCTTTCCGTCCTTTCTTCATTAAGGGATCTATACCTGGGCTCCACGGGGACCTTTTCTTTAATCCAAGGGTAAAAGGAGGTACCCTTAATAAGGACCCCTAGGTATATACCCATAAAAGAGCCATTATATACCCATTATATAGCCCATTATAGCAGTCACTTGGAGGATCAGGGCACTTCGTAAGTAAGGTACTAAGTACTTTAATCTGGGTTTTGGTATTTAGAAGTTTAGTCGTTATAAGCTCATGATCCTCTCATTACAGCACTCGGATTGAAAGGAGCCCTTGAAGGTGCCCTTTGTATGGGCAACTGGGCTCCTAGAAATTAGGGAAACTGCCTTCAGAGCTCTTCTAGGATGCCCAGTAGTACCCTAGGTTCCTTATAAAGTTACCCAATACCAAGAAGAGAGGCCTTTTTATTCTTAGGTTACTGGGTATCCTAGTCTTCCTCTTGCGGAGGCGAAGGCTTCACGGGCCTCTACGTGAACCCTCTGAAGAAGGCTAGGTTGGATTTTGGGACATTTTGTGTTTTCCTTATTTGGGTTTATAAGGGACCCTATATGTAAATATTTTTCAGGGTGTTTAAAGGCCAACCCAGAAGGTGCACAGCGCCAGTTTAGGGTTTAGGCTTCAAGGTTTAGGGTTCAGGGCTTTCAGGTTTACGGTTTCGGGCCTTGGGCTTTATGAGATTCAAGTTTTCGGGGGGAGTTGAGGTTCAGCGCTTTCGGGACTTAAGGTTGCGGCTAGGGTTTAGGGGCTGCGCGGTTGACAGCTTAAAGGGTTTGTGCTATTCCCTGGTTCAGGGCTTGGCTTCAGGGGTTTCGGCTTTGTCATGAAGGCTTGCTAGGTACGCCACTCCTAAACCTCCCAGGTCCTTATAATAAGGATCCTACTAATTACTACATTAGGGTTTCCCTGCTCATGTTTAAGAGTTTCGGGTGTCAAGACCAGTGTTTAAGAGGTTTTGACAGGCCATTCTTTCACGCGGAGTTTCAGGCTTCGAGGATGCTGTTAGTGGCTTTCGAGGTTTTTTTCGGGCTTAACCCTCAAGCCTAAGCCTCTTTACCATGGCAGAGGGGGCGGGAGCGGGGGGTTCGTTCCCTGACAGTCCCTAACGAACTGCACGAGCGGAACGTGAGGCTTAAGCCCAGAAGTTTCGGCCAAAGCCATACAACCCTGGCCCTAAACCCCAGGCTCTGAGCTTGAGCCCTACAAGCCCGAGACCCTCCAAACCCTCAGCCCGAAATCCCAAGCCTTAACCGTGAACCAAAGCATCCTAAAGCCCTTCCCTGGACCTTGCAGAGCCCTGGAAACCCAACCTGTCCTGTCCTTGTTTCCAGCCGCCAAAACACTTCCCCACACCCTAAGCTAAGCTACATCTCTCGACAGCCCAAGTCTCAGGCCCTGAGCCCCAACTCCTTAAGTTAAAACCACAGACGCCCGAAAACCCGAAGATTCTTATCCATACACCACCGGCCCGTTAATCCTGAATTCCGAAATTCCTTCACCGCAAATGCTGAGCTGCAAGTCTTCAGCATACTCCGCAAGCTCCGTTAAACGCCAAGTGCGACCCCAGCAACCCCCTGACAGAAGCATACAACATATCAACACAAGCTTAACAACGCCCGATAAGACCATATCGGGAGCCCTTAGCAACGCCGTAAAAGATTTGAACTCAACATATATTGAACTAAGCATGATATCTTGAAAGCTCCTTGGTTAAGATTGAATGTTGACAATAGTTTAGAAGCTGCCCCCACCCTGTAATAGTGACAATAAGGATTATATTAGGGCCCTATTGTATTCTTATTATACCACTATTACAGGGTGGGGGCCCCTTCTAAGAAAGTCTGCCCAAAGCTGCGTTCGTAGGCTTTCGGGTTCTGGGATTGGGGTCCGGGCAGATGTGTTCCATACGATGCTTTCGATTTGGGTATACAGCGGTATCCATGTATACTGTCTACATATTCTCTGAGATACATACGAACAGCATGAGTATGGAATTTTGGATTTTCTGATGGAAAAGCAAATGTGCTGCCAGGAGGTGGATGGCAAGAGGGTCATCGACGAGGACTCCCGTGAGGGGAGGGATCTCCGGCCGCTGCTGGAATTGCCTTGACAGAATGGAATGGGGCCCAAACAGTACCAACACATGCCAATAGTATTGTGGGGCCTCCTTATGACAATTACGGCATAATATACCCCAAAGCCCGTTTTGTAATTATAAAAGAATAGGGTGATCCTGCTGCTCATGGTTTTGGTGATGGTGATGATAGCGATGGCTCAAGCAAGCATGGTTCTAGCGGTAAGCAACATTGGGCCTTTTTTGTTTGGCTTCGCCCGTAAGACCCAACCGCCACAGCCTAAACCCTCCTTATACGTCCCTTTCAATTCGCAATCGTTATAAACCTGATGGAACCCCATTTGAAACCTCAAAAGGCCTGTAAATCCCTTATCCTTTTGTTCCTTGATCCAGGATCCTCCGATTATCGGGCTGGCAAGCGGTGGCTACATCAACAACAACGGCACCTCGGCTTGGACTTATTCCGCCTTGCAGCAAGTCATAAGAATAGTAGTGGAACCAGCACTAGTACTTGTAATAGTTTTTGTACTGGTTAAATGGCTAAAAATGAACCAGTGGGACCGCAGTGTGAAAACAAAGTATTATATCAAGATTGAAAGCTAGCCTTTCAGGATTCCATGGAGTCTGCAAGTCTGTGCAGCGTGTTAGAGGGCTGCTGCAGCAGCACCATTTCTGGTCCCGTGTGGACAATGGGGATAGTGGAATTATCTAAACCAATGCCTCACTACCTCTAAGGTTTTGTAAGACTTGTTCGTATATCTGCTTTCCAAGTAGTAACCTCAGGCTTCAAATCGAAGTTCCAAGCTTTCGGTCAGAATCTCGTGCTCGATCCCTACTGATATCTTCGGCACTAACATCCTTCAGGCCGCAAGCCAAACTCTAAACTCGCAACCACAACTGCAGCACTAATCCTATACTCCACACGCTTACAAGTCCCACGCAACCTCCACTTCCCGTGCCGCTATGCAAGCACCCGCAAATTGGTGTCCCAGCAACTCAATCTGCGAGCCGGTGACGGACCAAAACCAGAAAGATGCCACGGGCTTGGGATTCTTCGAATGACGACCAACTACTAGGTGGCACTTTTGGGCAGCTTTGAAATTATCCCTTATGGTTCCTGTACAAGTACCCTTTCAAAAAATGTAAGGGCCCCGAAACTACAAGCCACGAGAGCAAGCCCAGAACTCGGATCCAAAGCAGGGCCGCAAGTCGCGAACCCTCGACCATCCGAGCCCAACGCCCTCAACACATCATAGGGTCGCTTAGGGGGGTAGGCGGAGGGCGGGTAGGTGCCGTAATGCCCCAAAAAGGACCAAAAAGAAGCCCTATTTAAGCAAGTATAGTCCCCTGTCCCCCTACCCCCTAAGGGTCCTTATGAACAAAGAAAATCCCAAAGCCCAAACCACAACCATCCAATTTTTTCGGTGGTTAGGATTTAGGATGTAGGGTTTAGGGACTCAAACCACATAACAAACCCCTCAAGAAAAGCCAAAACTCTCAGAATCCTGTCGCTTCTCTAGGTCGCTCCGCATCCCTGTCCGCCCCTAGCGGCGCCATGTATCAGGTACAGTTCATAGGGTTCGGGGGTTCGGCGTTCGCGGCTTATGGTTTAATATAAAGAAGCCTGAATAAATGCTTGAATACGTGCCAAGCTTATTCCTAGGGCTCCTTCTTAAAATCATACTGCAATATGCTCCAAAGCCCGTTCTAAGCATTAGGCTAAGGCCCCTAAACTGGAGGATTGCGGGGTTCAGGGTCGTTTGGCTTCGGTCGGATCGGATGGGATCGGGGGCTCAGGGCGTTGAGGCGTTGGGTTTTAGGCGTTTTAGGGTTTATAGGGTTTAGGGGTTTAGGGTTTAGGAGGGTTTTAGGGCTTATAGGGTTTGGGTTTTAGGCGTTTTATGGTTTAGGCGTTTTGGTGTTTATCGGGTTTAGGGGTTTAGGGCGTTAAGGCTTTGGGTTTTAGGGTTTAGGCGTTTTGGTGTTTATAAGGGTTTATGGGTTTAGGGCGTTAAGGCTTTGGGTGGTTTTGGGATTTAGGGTTTTAGGGCTTATGGGGTTTAGGGCTTAGGGCGTTAAAGCTTTGGGTTGAGGGGTTTAGGGTTTAGGGTTTTTCGTTTAGTCCAAGGGTAAAAGGAGGGACCCTTAATAAGGACCCCTAGGCAAATACCCTTAATATAGCTATTATATATCCATTATATAGCCCATTGTAGGGTAGGGGTCCCATTAAGGGTCCTTCCTTTTTCCCCTTTGGTTTAGGTGTTTTGGGGTATATAGGGTTCAGGGGTTGAGGGCTCAGGGCGCTAAGTCTTTGGGTAAGGAGGGCGCAGGGAGCATCGGCCCGACCTTAAGGCCTGGACCCGAATCACAATGCTCCTTTCTCCTTAGGAATTATTTTCTTATTTTGTTCATATAAACCCCAAGAGAATGATAAAAAAATATATAGAGTTATTATTATGGTTCTAAGGGGGGGTATAGGATGGGGTTGAGGACACCAGCTCTTGATAAGTTTTGCAAAGTCTCCTAATCCGAAGCATCTGTACCCCAAAGCCCTCAAGCTCAAAGCTCGTCCAATCCCTAAACCTACAGCCAAAGGCCGTAAACCGGAAAACCTGAATCCGAGACCCTTAGCTCAAATGAAAGCCCTGGAACGCCAACCTCCGAGATCGCGGTCGAAGGAAATCCCAGAATCGGCCGACATTGGTGGTGCTGGGTCTAAGAAGGTCAATTCTGGCCCAAGCAGACCCCACATTCTGAGCAATGCCGCGTTGTGCGTCATTGTCAGGGCCTACGTCTGAAATGGAGTAAGGAATCCACGCACTGGGGTGGGCTTACAGGCCATGCCTTGGCCTCGATCCCTTCCCGGGGTCCTCACCCCCTCTCAGGGTGGAGATAGCGCCCGCGACGCCGCTGGACCATCGGCCGGGCCAAGAGCCAACATCCGCTCACCCCGGGTCGTCTACCCCGATACCTTCGTAGCTGAGTGGATACACTTTGCACTATTTGTGGAAATGTTACCCACTATAAAACTGAAGGTGTACACTTTTGGGGGCTTATGAACTCAGTAACTAAGATAAGGGGGTCGCCACTGAGAACAACATGCCGCGGCGCGCTCGTGGTACCTCGGTACCTCCAGTTTGTCGCGGTCAAAGTACAGAAGGGCCGAGCCTCACGACCCCAATTAGGCCCGATGTCTTGCCTATGAGGCCTATGAGATATGGGCGTCTACAATCCAACCGTTGTCCACTAGGGGCCTTAAACATTACCTATACAATTTGCGGGTTCCTTATTCTAACTATAGTATACTGGGCCCCAAAGCCCTATTCTAATTATTTAGGCCCCTATCTTAAACACCTCTGTTGCCAAGAGGGTCCGCTCTGCTCTTAAGTTCGGGGCACGTAAGTTACCAAGAAAGGTATCTGGATGGCTAAGCCTTGGTAGCCAGGAAGCACAGTGTGATTTAGGGGCCTGAATAAGGAAACAAATAGGGTTTTGAAGTATATTATACTATAATCAAAAAAGGGAACCCCCAGCATAGTATTGGTAAATACTCAGCCCCCTATCTTATCCCGTAATTAAATGGGATAGCGTTCCGTAGAAGCATTAGCAGATGGATTGGTCCGGTGCATGAGTTAAAGCGACTTCCTTAATCAGTACTCACAAGGATTTGGGGTACTGCATATTCCTCAACTACAAGAGCGGAGCTTAGGGTTCAAGGATCGTTCGTTAGACTTAGGACTTAAATTCACATGCCCCAGTTTAAGGAAAACTGTGGTCCTTGGAATGCTCGAAGACTCCAAAAGGAGCTCGTGGCGAACTCCGTTCGCTCTGCTGACGTTTCACCACTCGATGTGGAGGCGGTAGAGTGCCCTGGCAGCATTCAGGGCTCAGGGCTTATAGGTTCTTGATGTGTTAAGGCATTTTGGGGTGTAGAGTGAAAGGGTTTGAGATGTCTGCGCCTGTTAAGGGTGAGGGAGCCTCGCAGCAAAAACCAACAAGACCGGTGGCAAGACAGCCGGCAGCCTTTGCCCCCGCAAGCCCAACCCCTGACCCAAGACACTAAATTCGACACAGCCACCCCCTAACGCCAACCAGGACCCTAGCAACTTCAACCCTCAACCCCGAAGGTTAAAACCCCAAAACCGGCATCAATGTTTAGTTTACGGATGGGCCCTCGGCAGTCCGTGTTCCGTAGGCCCTGTTTCAGAAGCCTTATGCCCAGTAGCCCACCGTACGGGTAATTGAGCTCTGGGAGAATTGCAAGCAACCCGCTGCGCGCCCAACCCTAGCGAAACCCGGGCTGTGTCGTCAGCACCCTCTGAGGCGGTTATAGGTTTAGAGCTTAGGGTTTAGGGATAGGGCCCATAAGTGTATGGTTAAAGGTTTGGGTTTTGTTGCAGGTTCGGGGCTTTAGTGAAGATTTCGGGCTTAGAGTTTTGGCCTTTCTCTGGCGTTTGGGGTTTCCAGGTCTTCGCTGCGGCCCTGAAGCTGCGGAGCCCTACAGCCCACATCCGTGATTCCATGAATTGGTGTTGGAGGCTCTACTTGGAGGTTCATGGGCAGTTATAAGTAGGGTTATAAGTAGGGTAACTATACTTACAACCCATACTAGGTGACTTATAACTCCACTTATAACTACCCATGAACCTCCAAGTACCAGATGTATACTTGGCTTTGGAGTACCATACTTACTTTAACACTTCGTTCTTAAAGGAGCCATTATGAAATAGAAGTTTATACTTTTTCTCCCTGGTTTCTTAAATTAGCCCAGTACAGTTTTCTATAATATTTTACCTTCGAGGTTTTCAAGAGCAGGCATGGCTTTAACTGACGACACACGCTATATCTGGAGTCAGAGATCTGTGAAGAGAAGGGGAAGAGCAGCACATGAGCCCAAGATCCTAAGAAAGCTTCCTTTTTAGGTTTCCTTAATATGGCTTCCTTAAGTATGAGTTCTTTTAGGTTTCCGTATTTTTTTAGGTTTCCTTAGTATGGTTTCCTTAAATATAAGTTCTTAAAGCGGTAGGTTATTCGAGGTTAAGGTAAGCCCACGGCCCGACATCGACATTCTGAGCTCCTGGGTCGCTGATCATTGTACTTCATGTATGCCTTAAGCTACCGACAACCCAATAAGCCATGACATAGATAAGCGGGCATGAAATTCTGGCAAAGCTGGAAGGCCTTGAACCCTGGTCAAAACGGCTTAAAACCTATCGACAAGGTGTAATGCCGCGGGACACGTGCTGTCCGACGCAGTGGAGGCATCCCGGGAAGCCGTACAGCACAGGGCTTCAATACATGGAGCTGCTTTTTGTTTTTGTCATGGGGTTGTTACTAGGCGGTTAAGACCTGCAAAGGGTGTTTAGAGTACGTCAGGATTCGGGCTTTAACAAGTAGAATAGCGTTCGGGAGGTATCTTATAAGTTACAAAGTGTTGCGGGGTTTAGGTGTGGAGTTTTGGGTTCCTTGGGTTAGGGCTCATGGCGAACACCCCTCATGGAATAAACCCCCTTAGAACAGACCGTCTTGCCACAGTTACCAAAGGTTATGACCGCGATCCGAAGAGTAGCACCTGTAGACAGACGGGGTTTGCCAATCAGGAAATCTACGATAATCTGTTAGTACGTTCCTGGCTTTGAGGTTGGTACAAGTTGCAGGGGCAATTGCGCTTCTATGGCATGAAAGGCCGATGAGAAGTTTGCCGATGAGATCGCCGGTGCAAAGGAGTTTCTGGCCAATGAGCTGTTCTTCAAAGCGGCTTTTCTCAGCGAGTCGGAGATGGTCACTGGCAGGTCGCCCGAAAGGCCCTGAAGCTCCCGGAAGAAGTTTCGGAGCAGCAGGAAGGCTGCACGATGGAGGGCTACTATAGAGGCCGAAATAACTACCTACACTGTGTTGGGGGTTCCTTATTATAATTAAAGTATCATGGGCCCCAAAACCCTAGTCTAATTATTAAGGCCCCTGTATTATTGTCCTTGCTCGGTATACCAAGCGAAGTCACAGAGGTTTCTCGCAAGGTCAAGACTATGGTTGATCTAGCCGGTAGCAAAAACATCCCAGAATCGACCCCGCGCCCATACTCTATTGAAGATACTACTTGGAGGATCATGGGTGATAAGTACCGCAATTGGGGTTATAAGTATAGTTACCTTACTTATAACCCTAGTTACTAAGTCCCATGATCCTTGAAGTAGGGTCCTCATGTTAGACTTCATGATACTCGCGGGGGTCATACCCAGAACGGTCCCATGAAAGCGAACCATGACCCACCAGGCCTCGGCCCCGGCAGGCCTGGGCCTTGAGCCCCGGAACCCAAAACTATAGTCTCCTTAGGAAGTATTTTTGTTCATATAAAACCCAAAAGAATATGGAAAATAGCATTTTTATTATGGTTTTTAAGGGGGTGGTATAGAAACCCTATCAAGCCCTGTACAGAATATGGGAGTTTCTGAAAATAGTGGTACCTTATTTTGGGGTCCGTGTAATAAGGGTCCTTCTACTTAAAATACTATATTAGGGTCCCCTATATTCGGAAACTCCCATATCAAGCTAGGTCGGGTTTTGAGATATTTCATGTTTCTTATTGGGCTTAAGAGGATCTTATTCACGAAAGTGTTTAGAGGCATCAAACGGCTAATTTAGAAAGCCCTAGAAAGCTCTACGCTTTAAGAAACCTCCAGCTTCTTGTCAGCTAGCAGCTCCAAGCCCTAATTCCAGCGTTTAGGGCCCGTGACTGAAGAGTGAGAGAAATCAAACCCTGGGGTTTCTGCTGTGCTTTGCGTGGCACTGGGGGCCGCTGACCCCTGAACTTGTAAAAGCCGCAGCCCCGCATTCCCGGAGCCAAAGCAAGACTTGGAACGCCATTAGGACCAGGATCTTGTCAACCCTACCTAAATTTCACGACACATTTTGCTTGCAGTCCAGATACCTACAAGGTGGGCTACATATTTACAGCAAGAAATCCCGATAGGGCCAGAGGAAGGTAACTGGGCTGGATCCGTAAGCACTAAATTGACGACAAGACGAACCCTTGGAGAAGAGGCCACAGCGCTCGTCCGCGCCTACCGATCTCTAGCTACAACCGAGGTGCCCTGTTAAACAGGGTCTAGGATGGTCTGAAAAATTGGGGTTTAGGGCTGAGGGTTGAGATGATGCAGGGATTAGGGAATTTGGGTCTGTCGGGACACCCAGAGCCTGAATCCCAATCGTGAGCAGGGCTTGGAAGTTAAGGGTTCAGGGGTTAAGATGCTTGGAGTTCCCAGCTCTGTGGTCTGTGAGTCTAGTGCAGGCGCGTTAGCAATATGATCAAATGTCTTACGGACCCTCAGGAATAGCATCACGAGATACGGCTTAGCCATATCAACCCCTCTGGAATTCATTGAAAGCTCCATAAAAACCTATGGCAAGGGGTTTGGGGATCTATCGGACTTAGAGAGGCTTCGCAAATAGGTCGGCCTTCTAATCTCTCGGCCTATCGGCTATGCAACAGTTCTGGAAGGGTCCAAGAGGGTTTGTACAAGTTTGGTAGGTTGTTGTGTTAGCCTGGCTCTATCGGCTTCGCCGGTTTGTTGGTGGTGCTTTAAAGCGGAACATACGAAGCAGGGTTGTTGCACCGGGTTTGGGATGGTAGATGGCTCCTCAGGAATGCTGTTGAGAGTACATTTGGGGCCCTTTTGGAGGCTACTAAGAACAGCCCCGAACCTTACAAGACCCTAGAAGAATTGAACTCTGTCGAGCCGTAATTTCCTCCATCCTAAACAACCACGCTTGACCTTGCATCCTTTCATCTAGGCGTCGACGTTTGGATTCTGTCAAATTGATTTAGGCTTTCAGTGCTTTCGGGTTCGGACTTTCTTCGTCAGACTTTCTGACCCTCTCCATCCCAATAATCGCAGCTAGGCGGAGTGCGCCGTACCCGCCGGGTATCGCATGAGCCGGGCCTTCCATTATCAGCAATGCCTCGCAGCGGGTCGCCTTTTGGGCCATAGCGAGAGGTGATGCCAGAATCGTCCGACTTTCGTGGCCCCACAGGCAAGGCCGCGATCACGCACCCGTGGGCTCGGGGCCCGATCGGGCGTCTAAGTCTCAGAAGGCCGCGCTCGCCTTCGGCTCGGGGTCGTCCCCCCTTTTTTGAAGCCGGTGGACGACCCAGCAGGCGGTTGGATTGCCCACGAGGTCTGATCTAAACTGAGCACATACATCTGGTCACGACATGCCACGTTCACCGCCCGTTCGCCGCCGAGCTCGGTCACCCGAGGTCCTCCACCCCCCCAAGGGGGGAGGACCCGAGTTAGCCGGAAGGCCGCGCTTCCACATGCGCCACGCCGCTGGGCCGCAGATTGATCCGACGGTTGGGATGCAGCAGTCGGCTTTCTTACCTTTGGTTAGTAGGGAATGGAAGAATGGTAGTAATAGTAGCCATAATTATACCCCCTTCTTCCATTCCCTACTAACCAAAGGTAGGCTTTGGGCTGAGGAGTGCCCAGCCTGCAGCACTTCGAAGTCCGCCTCGCAGTCGCCCCTCTTTCCCTGGCGCTTCTCGTATGTGGGTTGGTTACAGCATACATCAAGCCTGAGAAGACGGCCCATACTTAATTGACCATGGGACTTAGTAATTAGGGTTATAAGTAAGGTAACTATACTTGTAACCCCCAATTAACGTACTTGAACCTTACTCACTAAGTCCCATGATCCTCCAAGTACAGGGGTACTGCATGTTTGCCCCTACCTCTAGTCCCCCGGGGAATTAGGTAGTTTAGGTCCTGAAGACACCCTGGTAGCCTACTTCCCTATTCCGGTTTAGGGTTTAGGTTTAGGGGTGTAGGGATGAGCAACACCGCTGCCGATGACCAAAGCACCAAGAGCCTGCTTCTTTCATAGGGATCCTTAGGGGTGTAGGGGGGAGGGGTGTAGGGGACTATATTTCCTTAAATAGGCCATATTAGTCCTTATTATGGGCCTTAAGGCCCCCTACCCCCCCTCCCCCTACACCCCTAAGGCTCCCTATGATTCTTTAACCCTCGGCCCGACCTCCAAAGAGTAAACCCAAGCGATGAACTCCAGACCTAAAACGGTTTAGGGTTTAGGGTTTAGGGTTTAGGGTTCAGGGTTTAGGGTTTAGGGTTTAGGGTTTAGGGTTCAGGGTTTAGGGTTTAGGGTTTTGAAACCCAACCCTGAACCCCATTCCGTGAGCAGAACAAAACCCTAAGCACTTAGGCCCGAAACCTTGACCATCGCCGGCCGCGCTTGAGAATCCTTAGGCATCCATTGGGGTTACAAGTACTTGATATCTATAACCCTAGACCCTAAATCCTAAACCCCAAATCCCAAGCCCTAAACCCTAAATCCTCAACGGTAAACCCTCAACCCTAAACCCCGAAACCCTAAACCCTAAACCCCCTAAACCCTAACCCCTACACCCTGACTCTTTAAGTAGCCTCGTCCAGGACAACGACGAGGAAGAAGTGCTTGGGCTGCTCTCGGGCAAGAGCAACTATGGCGCCCCGGCAGTGGCATCTGTCTTCGGGGCTTTAGGAATCTACGGGGCTTCGGGGTTTAGGGTTTAGGGGGGTTGAGGGGTTTAGGGTTCTAGGGGTTTAGGGTTTGAGGGCTCTCGGGGTTTAGGGTGTTAGGGCTTTAGGGCTCTAGGGGTTTAGGGTTTAGGGGTTCTATAAGGGCTACTAGAGGGCTGTATAGGATGGATTTAAGAGGCTGTGCAGAGCTTGGAAGGCTTGCGTTAGGTGGCTGTTGAGGGTTCTAAGTCTACTACGCGTTGAATGGGCTTCTTTAATTCCTTCAGACGCTTGCCAAGGATTCTGTGAAGATGTGTTCGGGCTCCTCAAAGGCTTCTTGAGTGTTCCATACAAGTGCTCGAAGGGTTGCCAGGGAAGTAGAAGGAGTTCAGACAGGTCCCATGGGTTTTATGTAGCGTTTTACAAGCTTTAGGTGTTTCGGAATGTAGCGTTCAGGAAATTTAAGGTTTCGTTTCGGACCGGGGAAGGGGCTGGTCGCGCTTCGGTGGGGCCTTTCGCATTCTGTAGGTGTGCAGGAGGTTTATGTCCGGTTCTGTATAGGTTTCGCGGGGTATGTGTAGGAGTTCCTTACTTGGTTGGTTTGGGGTTCAGGGTGTGAGGCTCTTTTTGGGATTTGGGCTGGCGCACTGGGGAAACAGGCTGCTAAGCGTCATTTCGCGAAAGGATCCTAAACTTTAGGCTGTGGTTAAAGACTCCAGCTTTCGGGGCAGTCTTTGTTCTCAGCCGATCTAGTCGAATTAAATCGGAAAATGCAAAATCTTCGATCCCTGTGTTTAGCATCTTATGTTGGCTCTCACAAATAGACCTCATATTGTAAGTAGGTTGCAAGGGGATCTGAAAACTATCGGGGGCAAGTAGAGGTCTTGCATGATGTTTTTTTTGTGGAGATTAATGCATTCGAGGACACATGCGACCTGCTGCCGGCGTGGCAGCCCTTCTGCGAGTGATTGTGGGCCAGGCGCCGCTAAACAGACGACTGAAGTTTTAATTTCCAAACCCGGAACCCTGAACCGGGCGACTTAAACCCCTCCCCCCCGAGCCGAACACTTTCTCACTGTCGCTCACATACTTCCATTCCCAGTTGGGACATTACGCCTTTCGCTACCTGGCTAAAGATCGTGCAGTCCGTGCTTTGTAAGGGTCGTAACCACTGCTATAGGGGCGTATAGTTGTAGGTACTTCACTTATTACTAATGGCTGATTACGCCTGAAGGTCCCCATAGCCCTAAGTTGATACGCCACAGCGGCGGCGGCCACCGAAACAGCATAGAGGCCCCCGAACGCTGTGTTCAAAGCTTGTAATATGATTGACCATGTGTCGTTTCATGATTGGGGCGGATAAATTTAGACTTATAAATATAAACCCTAAACCCTGAAACCCCTAAACCATTAAACCCTAAGCCCCTAAACCATTGAACCCCAAACCCCTAAAACCTCACACCTTTGCCCCATTTGGGAGTTTCCGAAAATTAGGGGTACCTTATTTTGGGGGATCCTTATAATGAGGATCCTACTATTTAGGCTACTTTATTTGGGTCCCTATTTTCGGAAACTCCCTCGACCCTAATCCCTAAACCCTTTATAGAAGTATAGAGCCCTTATAGATCCCTTTAAGGAGCCCTTTAAAAGGAGCCCTAGGGTCCCCTATTTTCGGAAACTCCCTCAAGCCCACGGCGAAAGCCCCAAGTCCCGGAGACCCTGAGACCTTCGCTCTAGCTAAAGCCGAAAAAGATCTCACCTACATCCCTAAGCCCTGAACCCCTAAACCCTAACCCCTAAACCCTAAACACCCTAAGCCCTAAACCCTAAGCCCTAAACCCTAAGCCTTAAACCCTAAACCCTAAGCCCTAAACCCTAAACCCCAGCCGCCATCGGTGTGGAAGGCCGCTTTAAGACCCTGGGATCTGGAGCCGACAGTCCGGAGCCTTGTAAAATCCCTCCTCTAGGTCCCTCAGCCCTTAAACCTAAAGACCCTAAAGCCCTCAGACCCTAAAGTGACCCATAAAGACATTGGATTTTGAAACCCAAAGACCCCAAAGACCTTGAAGCCCTAAGACCCAAAAGACCCTAAATGTGACTCCTCGAAGGCCATGGGCTGCATGCCGCCCTCTTTGCATCTGCACAAGCTCAACCCGCACATCATTGCCGATGCGGCTCGGTGAGTTAGAATAGCTCTATAGTAATAAGTGTTCCAAGTTCCTAAGGGTTTGGGGCTTCAGGCATTAAAACAGGTTTTAGGGTTCCTTTCGAGGTGCTTTTTAAGGGTTCCTATAAGGCCGCCCTATTTAGAATGGAGTTTGGGTTTGATGCTAGTTTCAAACTTGTAACTAGTATACTACCAGACCCTAAGGAACGATCTTAGCCTTGTTCAGGCTTCTTTGTTAGCTTCAGGGCCTCAGCATCGCAGGGTTATAGGGTGGGGTGTAAGGGCTCTCGGGTCCTTGGTCTCGCGCTTCTTCAAGGGTTGTACTTGGAGGATCATGGGACTTAGTAAGCAAGGCTATAAGTACCTTAACTGGGGTTATAAGTAGTTATAAGTATAGTTACCGTGCTTGTAACCCTAGTTACTAAGTCCCATGATCCTCTAAGTAGGGTCTGGAATCCAATGCCAAACGGGAGTTGAGGGTTGAGGGCTTTAGTGCACGGTGTAACGGATTTGGAGACTTTGGTTCAGCCAGTCATGGCTTCAGGGGTTGTAGGGACTTTCAAGTTGTGCTTTTCGATCTCAGTATCGCTGTTCCCAGAGACTCCAATATCCCTTAATTAAGGAATATTCCTTAAATCATATAAAGGATCCTACTATGATTTATGCGAACGGACTGCGATGCCTTGTCAAGTTCTAAGGTGTCACTATAAGAGCTGTGAGCAAGACCGTGTAAAGTGCAAGAGAAGGGGGCACGCTACGCGTCCCTCGACTCTAAGGGGGGCATGCTACGCATCCCTCATCTTTACCTTTCTATGTGACCGCCAACGCAACGTTTGGCTCAAGTCAATGCCCATAGCTAAGTGCTATATGTGTCTTCTATCCTGAGCAATCAGAGCTATCCCGTTGCACAGACGAACCGCCGCCGGCAGTGAGTGCAAAAGGAACGGCCGCCGGTTCTGCCTGCATAGGATTGCACGTGTGGAAGTAAGAGGGAGAGACAGGGTCCAGTCTGTGGAGAGTGCAAGCCAGCCACACCTACATTCATTACAGCTCTGGTGGGGAGAGCAGCAACCAAGTCGAGATCAATCCCCCACGCAGGTTATCAGCCGTACGCGGCTCTGCCTTTCTACAGCAACGACTACTTGATCTACTACGACCACAATGAACTCGGGATCAAGCCAAGATACGACAATGACTTTCGGTGCCGATGTGGCAGCGCCAGCCGTTGGTGAGTCAACAGCTGATGACACAGTGGTGCAATCCGTTGATAGCTCCACGGAAGATGACAAAGGTCAATCTTCTGCGCTTGCCATTGCAAAGGCAGTTCCCAAGGGGAAAGCAAAGAGTCTACCAAGAGCATCTACGCCTTCGCGTCCGACATCCACAGGTTCGAGGACGGGCAAGGCTTCAGAACGACGGGCCGAAGCGTCTGGTTTTCAGGCACCTCGGACTACGTCCAGGGCCAAGGACAAAGGAGTCAAGACCTTGGAAAAGAAGTCAAGACCATCATCTTCGAGAAGCTCTTCAGCACGATCGAGGACCTCAGCCACTCGTGGGCGTGACAAGTCCATGACGTGGAATCGGATGGTTACCAATCAACCACGCGATGCTGACGATCTGGATATGACTCTGGATACGATTCCTGCACGTGGTGATGCGTCGTCCGTGGCCACGCCTGCCATAGCTGATGGTCCGAACGCTTATCAGGAGCTGACGATTTCGCAACAGTTCGAAGCATCGAACCTTGCACAGCAGATGTACTATCGCAGTCAGGTGCAAGAATACGAAGGAGTCGTCCAGACCCTGATGGACAAGATCAAGGAGATGCAACAAGAAGATGAAGGATCTGGAATTCGCATTGAAGAATTGGAACGACAACGTGACCATGCATGCTTAGCCATGAGGCACATCAACAATGTCAATCAGGAGATGAAGCGAGACTATGAAGCAGCTTTGTTTCGCATGGATGAACAGAACTCTGCTCAACAACGTCAGGCACACGCCGTTGCCGAGGAATTGGCTCAGCAGCTACATGTGTTTCGCACAGAAGCAGCCACCAACTTCGTGCAGTTGGAGGCAAGAGCGCAAGGCGATGGTGAGCTTATGGCACGTGAGTATGAGCGTCTGACTCATGAACTTCATGAACATGCCAGAGAGAACTTGGTCCTCCGGTCAAACACAGCAAGTTCGGAACAAGCCTTACAAGCAATGCAGGAACGATTCCACTTGGTCAAGAACCAGGAGTTGCGGGCCGTGAACGAGATCCAAGGGCTAGCTGGAAACAGCGCAGCCATTGATCAAGAACGATTTCGGCTTCGCGAACGTCTTGGTGAAGAGGAAGAGTACCGCAAAATGGCTGTGAAGAGGATGCAAGAAGCAGAGGACCGACTTCATCAGAATGAAGATCATGCAAGGCGAGCATTGCCTACCTTGCACGACGAGCTGAGTGAACTCAGGAAAACGCTCAAAGCACAAGAAGATCTTCAAGCGAGGACACGCAGCGAATTGGAGGCAGCGCGGAACTCCAACTATGGTGGAGCGACGCGGCCTTCGAGCATGCCCATGTCTTCGAGGACTACTGAGTCTGGCTGGGAGCATATAGGAAAGGAAGTAGTGCCTGCATTTTCCGTAGGAGGTGAGGTACGATCCCCTGAAATACGTTCCCCAAGTCAAGTTAGTCCAGTCGCCAAAGAGAAGTTCGCATTCTCGGAATCCGACAAGGACAAGATCCTTGCGATGGATGGAATTCCATTTACCGGTGGAAACTTCTTCACTGGCCGCAATTCAACGCCAATTGTGGCGGATGCAATGCCCGAGCACTACGTGCCAGGTATTAGCAATCCAGCACTTGCGCGTTCCACGCCTAGTGCAGCCACTCTTTTTGGCATACCAAGCGGATTTCATGGGAAAAGTGATGCGGCAGCCGTGCGTGATCGACAGCTACGCGAACTCTTGGAGGATCGCGGGATGTTGGGATCGAAGTCCACAGCATCTGCCAGCTCCTCAAGACCTGTTGGTGTCGACGGTATCACCGCATCTACGAAGGGCAACGACCTCATCGGTCCCCCTATTGCCTATGACGATTCCATTCATGAAGCAAGGAGACGTCAGATCGAGAAAGAGGTCGCGGAACGGTACGAGGAGAAGATTGCCGATCTGCGAAGCGAAGTACTCAAGGCCCAGAAAGCCGAACAACGTCTCAGAGCTGATCGTGATGAGTGGAAGTTATTCGCTGAAACGATTCAGGAGGATAATGGAGACGATGACGGTGACGAGGCTGGCGACGAGAACGAAGATGGAGAGCACGATGAAGGAACCGGCACGGGGTATGACCCTCCTGACCCGCCTGACGATGATGATGATAAGAAGAAAAGCGGTGGAGGCAAACCTGAATCGGATCCTGGCTCGCATGCGCGTGATCCTGATGGAGACGCGGATCCTGAAGTCACAGAGGTGAGAATTTCCAGGAGGGAAGCCGACAAAGTGACCGTTCCTCCATGGCCTACTCTCACTCATCTCAACAACTGGCGATCCGTGTGCACGGCCAATGTCTTAGGAGCATCAGCCGACCCACATCATGAGGACTGGATGTTATGGCTGGCACCAGCGTTCAACCCATTCCCTGATGTCGAAGCATTGAATGATTCAGGACACAAGAAGTTCAAGAGCATAGACGTCAAATTGGGGATCGCCATGGTCGCAATGCTACGTGCCGGTGGTGACAAATCAGCTGACCTGTACCTTGAGGTGAACCGGAAGGCTAACGATTACATCAGCAGGCCCGACGGGAAGATCATCAAAGGACGACAAATCATTGCGATGATGTATGAAAGTTTTCGAACGCACGATCGTCTCGACATGATCATCACTCTTGAGTATTTGGTGAAGCTCCAGTACCAAGGCGACAACAAGCTTCATACGTTCAAGCAGACGTGGTTGGAAGTTCTGGGACGGATGAGACCAGAGGACATTCCATCCAAAACAGCTCTCCGTGATTGCTTGTACAGCAAGATCAAGGACTCGCCCGCAATGAAGATGGAGTTGGGCATGCATTACGAACACTTGCCCTACAATCATGAAGACCGATCGTACGACAACCTGATGAAGATCATTGACCGTACTATCATGCGGAGACGAGAACAGTCAAATCTCACTCAGACCCAAATTGGCTTGCGCCAGATGCTTGAGGGCAAGGATTTGCTTGCTGCACCGGCCAAGGTACCCGAGAAACCAACGCCTAACGCAGCTCCATCCGCAAAGGTCAAGGCTTCGCCGACCAAGCCGGATAAAGCAACACCTGTACTACCTCAAAGCAAAGCGAAGAGTCATGCGAAGACCAAGCCAAAGCCCAAGAAGAAGACGAGGAGTGAGTCAGCGGACAACAGAGGTGACAAAAGCAAGAAGCAAATCCGCTGCAAGTTCCATTTCACAGATGCAGGGTGTCGAAATGGTGATAAGTGTCCATTCAGTCACTCGAAGAAGACTCCAGAGCGACCCTTCACGCCGAGGACGAGAACTCCAAGTCCATCTGGAGGAGGAGGAAACAGGATATGCTACTCGTTCAAGAACACAGGCTCGTGCTCAAGAGAGAATTGTCCTTTCAAGCATGAGGCAGCAGCTACCCCAGCTCCGGAACCAAAGGCAAAAGCTAAAGCTAAATCCGAAGCGAAGGCAGCTCCAGCGAAGCCGAATGCCAAGGCCAAGGCACTCCCTGCGGCACCCGCCATCAGATTGTGTCGAAGGTGGAATCCATCAGCTCCGGCTATATGGAAGCGATCTTCAAGACAAGATGAGGAGGAGTCAGATTGTCCATCCGTTGACAGCGACGCTGATTCGGATTGTTCAACAGATGACGAATCCTCGGGAACGACTACGTCGACCCGAAAAGAGATAAAGCGTAATGTGACGTTCGCCGATGACGTGAAGTTCATTTCTTCGTGTCCTAGAAGATCGAAGAAAGACAAAGAGCGGAAGGTGAAGTACGTCGACATGGAAGCGTTTATCAATGATGAGGACCGCGCCGTGAGCTTGGAATTCGCCAAGCACAAAGCGAGATTGAGGGCACAGATCATGAGAGACATGGTTGACGACGATGATGATCAATGCGGAGATCGAGTTTCATTCGTACGAATCCCAGGAACGCCTCGAGTGGAAGAAGTTTCTTTCTACGACGGTGAGGATTCCATCGTTGAGCGCGAACTCGATGCTGCACACAGCAAACGGATCATCAATCAAGGCGTATTCAAATGCATGGTTCAACCAGTCATCCTCAAGAAGAAGATCAAGTTTCTCATGGACACTGGGTGTGGTCACGACCTCATATCTCAGAAGAAGATCGAGAAGCACAGTCTCGAAACACTCGTGACTCCAGAGCCCATATCATTTCAGACAGCCAATGGAATCACCGATACCGATCTCGTGTCGAATTTCCAGACTGAGTCGTTCGAGGAACCGATCAACGCTTATGTGTTGGATGACACACCGTCGGTGCTTTCCATAGGCAAGAGATGTATGAACTTCAACTACGGGTTTGTGTGGCCACCCGGAAGGGAACCATTCATGATCAACCCGCAGGGCAAGAGAATATCTCTGTTCGTGAACGGTGACATCCCGTACGTTCGTGCCGGGAGTTCTAAGTCATTGGTTCATGATGATCCGGAGGCCAAAGCGATCACCGAAATCTTCAAGGGTGCGCTAACAGCGGGCAATGTTGACGTCAGCGTCGCAGCTGCCGCTGAAGCTGCACCGAGCGAGATTGAAGCAGAAGAAGAAGGTGACGATCATGAACGACCTCCTGATCCTGAACCCCAAGAACCTCCTATAGAAGAAGTACCAGAGTCCGAGGCCGGACGACCTCCGGACGACGACGAAGGAAAAGGAGTGGGTGAAATTCCATTGGACGGTGACGATGAGGTGATCATTGATGTAGAAGGCGACGGTGCGCCGAGCCGCAAGGCCAGAGTCGGAACACTGAAAGCCGAAGCTAAGACGTTGGCACATCTGTGTACTCATCGCTACCGCAACCCATATTGCGAATCGTGCATACGCGCGAAGATGAAGCACTTGCGAACACAACGAGGTGCGTTTCAACGTGTGATCAAACACTGGGGAGATCTTGTGACGTTCGACTTCCTTGACATGCGCAAGGCCGCCGAAGCAGGCATCGGACTCGATGACGGAGCACGTGAAGTTCTAGTCATCAGAGATATCGCCACCAAAATGATCGCAGCGATTCCCACGGCTTCAAGGAGTACTGACGAGGTCGTCATGGCCATCAGACGTCTAATGGGAAGACGCAAGATTCATATGGCGTACAGTGATGAAGCACCAGAGTTCGATTCAGCTATGGCGCAGTTGAAGATCGTGATAGATCATTCCCTTCCAGGGAAACCCAGTAACAATTCACTCGCTGAACGATCAAATCAAGAAGTGATCAACACAGTCGCAGCATCCATGCTACACGCCGGATTGCCCGCTCAATACTGGTCCTTTGCGCTTAATTGCGTGATGCAGAACCTCAACGTTGAAGACGTGGAGGGCGATGGTGATTCAGCATGGAAGCGAATGACTGGAAAGGACTTCGAGGGAAAAGCCATACCCTTTGGGGCCAAAGTCTTCTTCAAGCCGACGGACACAAGGCCGAAGACATATGGCAACAAATTCGATCCAAAGGGGATCCCAGGCATTTTTGCCGGATACATCATCACTGCTGGTCAAGGATGGTCCAAGAAGTATCGCGTTTGGGATATGAAGGAATTTGCCAATGCGAACTTGTCGATGGACGCATCTGTTCCCAGGAAGTTGATGAGACCGTACGAGACAGAAGTTATCTACTTCCCAGAGGAGATAACGTTTCCCCTGAAAGCCGAGTACGAAAGGATGAATTCAACCATTGAGGGACTCAGGGACAACGTTGACCTCGCTGGCAAGGAGATAAAAGACGTCGATGACGGTGATGACGGTCCGCCCGGAGGAAATGGTGGCGACGGGGATGATGATGATCAAAATGGACTTCTTCCTCCACCGGATCCCGGAGAAGATCCTGACTTACAGGACATAGATCCATCTGACATAGAGACGGAGCCGTCCGGCGAAGTCTTCAAGTCAGCAGAACATGAAGCTATTGATGCCATAGGAGACAAAAGACTCGAAGAACTAGACGAAGAGCTGGGTCTACGTGCAGCACCGCCTCCTTCTGAACCAAAGGTCACTGGGAAAGATCGACGATCGCCCCGCGAAGTCGGTCCAACCGGTAGACTCATCCCCGAAGGAGACATCGAAGAACCTGGAGAGATTATCAAGATCTTGAAAGAAAAGAAGTTGGCTCCCGAGGAGATTGAACATTGGAGTACGGGGAAGAAAGGGGACGGCATTGTATATCTCACCGATGACGGTGAAGCCTGCAAGATCGACAAAAGGGGAGTTCCGTATAAGATCCGAAGTGACGGTCGACGAACTCTTCCTACACGGCGACCTATCCATTCTTATTCTCCGGAAGCATGGAAGAAGATGAGCGAAACGGAGAAGAAGGCAGCATACAAGAAAGAAAAGCGAGACAAAGCTCGAGTTGCCAAGAAAGACCGGAAGAAGGCTGTGATAGGAAAGAAGATAGTTACCAAGATTTTGGACAACATGATCTTTCCCAAGATTGTCCCATGTGAAGAAATTGATCTGCAACTCAACGTGTCCATTGATGACGACGATGGTTGGTCATGGGCACAGTCCTATGTGGATCAATATACACAGGAACAATTCTTGGCAGATGTTGTGCCGGCCGTTCCGGCGCATATGGTCATGGATGATAACTGGATTCCTTCTATGCCGTGTACGACTTCTCACAGAAACGTACATCGGGAAAAGAATCATGCAGGAGGATCGTGCTTCAATGCCATGGTCACTCGACCCGTCACACGCAAGGAGATGATCAACAATCCCAAGGCCATGGAAGCTTTCATGAAAGAATGGAAGGGATTGTGGGACCAAGAGGTGTTTGACTTCTCAACTACGCGTGAATATGACGACGTCGTCGCTGAGGCAAAGAAGAAAGGTGAGAAAGTACACATGGCGCGAGTACATGGACTGATATACGAGAAGAACTATCAGCTCAAAGAGGACGATCCTGCCAGGAAGTTCAAAGGGCGAGGTGTACTACTCGGTGATCAGGTCAAAGACCAGAACATGGAAGCCGCATTGTTCCAGGATTTGGGAAATTCCCCGGCTACGTTTGACGCCTCACGGTGGGCAGATTATTACGGATGCCTTCCTGGCAACGATGTCCAGATGGCGGATGCTATCCAAGCATACATTCAGGCAAGACTGTCGGGTACTCCATGTTGGGTTGAACTGCCTGATGAAGCCTGGCATCCATCTGCGAAACGGCATAAATTCCGTAGGCCTGTATGTCGCCTGATCAAAGCTCTATATGGACATCCTGACGCAGGAACCATGTGGGAACAACATTGCCATACCGCGGTACAGAAAGTAGGATTCAAGCCACTTGGCGATGAATGGCCATCATTGTATTTCCACCCGCAAATGAAGCTCTTACTTGTCATCTACGTGGATGATCTCAAGATGGCAGGACCCAAAGAGAATCTACCCAAGGGTTGGGACATGCTGCGCCAAGAACTTCGATTGGAAGAGGAAACGCCACTGGGCTTGTATCTGGGTTGTCGCATCTCCAAGGGCGAGGCAACGTTGCATGACAAAACGAAGGTGCAGACCGTTACCTACGACATGGAGACGTACCTGGACATGACAGTCAAGAAGTACTGCGACGTGACTGGGTTCGATCCGACAAAATTCAAGACGGTACCATCGCCGAGTCCGGCTGAGGAGACTAAGAATCACCCAGCTCGCGCTCCGGCACAGTCAGGTAAAAGCCATCGATGCACGTGGTGTGGACACACCATGCCTGTTGATAAGGATGGTCGGCTCGTTCCGCCTCCACCTATTCCCAAGGCGCCCGAGGAAGAGGAAATCAACGAGGCTAATCGCGGTGCACTTGCTCCGCAGGCAGCCAGCATTCTCATGAAATTGCTTTATGCCGCGCGCATTTGCCGCTTTGATCTTCTGCGCAGTATCAACAATCTCGCACGCAAGATCACGAAATGGACCAAGAAGGAGGATGCTCTTCTTCATCATCTCATGGCCTATGTGCACCAGTCCAAACATCACATGATGATTGGATGGGTCGGGAACTCCTTGGAGGACTCGTCCATCGGGCTGTTTGCAGATGCGGACTATGCAGGTTGTGGAGAAAGTTTGAAATCTACCTCCGGTGCTCACTTGCACATTCAAGGTTCTCACACAAGATTTCCCTTGGCGGGACTTAGCAAAAGGCAGGGATGCTTGAGTCATTCCACACCTGAGGCCGAGATTGTCGCGGCCGACTTTGCCATGTCACGTCTTGGATTGCCTGCTATCACGTTGTGGCAGCAGCTTGGGGGGCAAGACCCCAACTTCGTCTTCTACGACGACAACCAGACCATGATCGGGGTGATTCGCACGGGCAAGAATCCGACTATGCGTCACTTGGAGCGTACCCGGTGGCATCTGTATTGGATGGATGCATTCTATCTTTCAGGAAGGTTACGTTTCTCTTGCCTATGAGGTCACTGCCAAGATGTCAGCGGACATACACACCAAGTCGTTCAAGGATTCCGTGTCCTGGACACATGCGTGTCAGCTCATCAACATCTTTCCGCCGGATCTCATCGGCTCCCAAGAGATTATGGATCTGATGCGCCCTACTCATACCCAAAGCACGGATGAGAAGGGTCAGCAGCACTACTCGTTCAAGAGCGAGGTGCCTTGTTTTCCTTACACGCAGACGCCGATCCTCCCTCAGGTGTTGTATCGCGCTGGATTGTCGAGTAAGGAAGGCTTGCAAGAACATGACAGTGTGGACCCCATCCTGGTTGTCAAGTTCCCGCGCATGTTGCGGGGGCCGCCTTCCGCGTTGCCGCCTGGTCGTTACCTTCGGTCGACTTGGATTCTTCGTGAAGGGCAGTGGCACCAGCTGGAGGACCGTGCTGCTATCCTTGACACACCGGGCAAGTTCGACCGCTATGTGGAGCGTGCTGTGTTTCAGTACCATCCGGTACGGGGGCATTTGCGCCCCGCCGCCATTGCGGACGTCCTTGCGCCGCCGTTTTTGCCTCCTCCTGAACCGCCTCTAGGCCAGTCTTATGTGCGCGCCCTGCCCGCCAAATGGCGAGCGGTGGTTGTCACACTGGCGCGTGCCATCCATGGGGGGTACCAGGGCTTTACATTGCACCAGGGCTTTTGTTTCAACGGCCAGTCCAAAAGTCAAGCCTCTCAATTTGGTTATGACCAATGGTCGTCGGTGTACGAGGATGTATGGCATGATGCGGCGGAACAGAAAAGGGAATATCAAGGATATGATGGAGCAATTGTGCCTCACGTGGTCAATTTCGCCGAAAACAAACCCAAGGAGGGCCTGGTGATCCAATTCCTCGACCACGATGGAAGGTTGGTCCATACTTACAAGAATCCTTACAGCCGGTGGAAGTACCGTATCACTATCAAAGATGCTCCAAAGGCAGTGACGGTGTGGACATTGATAGGAGTCGATGAGGAGAACTGGTGGAATGAGTATGCTCCAGGCAAGGATTGCATCGCCCAGCATGCTCCCGATTCTCACTACGACCCTGGGCTGCAAGTAAATGTTCTGAGTATGGGGCGAGAAGTTGACGACGCCATGTGCGCCTACCTCTTTGATGTGGTGGAAGCAAGGAAAGACAACCCTAACTCCGTGATCTTCATTGGTGCAGGGGTGTTGGGCAAGAATTCGTGGCTGAGTCGGAAAATCGCTGACAACCCTGAAAGGGCCAAATTGCGGACAGACTACCCATGGGGGGAGGTCGTCCAAAGAATTGCGCGCAGAGCGGCATCATGGGGGTTCCAAATCATCATCGAAGTACCTCCTCGAGTACCAGTCCAGGAAACCAAGCAGTATAAGGGGCTTCAGGAAGATGCCATGTGGAAGAGCATCAAGATCCAAGGATGCACTCACGGGCAGCGTTATACCTTTCGGGATCCTGTATCTCCCGGAACCGCCGTTGAGCTCGGCTACTGCAAGGATGAATGGGAGTACATTGCCGCAAACGTCGCGTTGCATCCTAAGTCGTCTGATGTGTGCTCGTCCAAACATTTGCACATGACTGATTCGGACGCTAAGGATCGATCTGATAAATGCGAGTTGACTAGCCAAATATCCAGGAGATTGCTTAAAGCCTTGAAATTTCAGGCAACGGGCGATGGGAGATTGGTAGCCATGCCGTCGAAGGCTGGTGGACGAAAGCCAGACCGCATGATCGTTGACCTCTGTGGCTTGGGTAATGGCTACGCCGTGCCTAAGTCCACTAAGGGTTGCTCTCGCATAACTTGCAAGGAGCTGATCGGCTCCAAAGCCGATGAGGACAACCTTATCGGTACGATGAAGGATGCGTGCCGGAACGACCTGCGCACACCTGTGCTATTCGTGGCATCGCTTTTGCGATCAGGTGCTGGTCCTGGAAGTAGTGAAGGGGCTTGCGTGGGGGGTGAGAAACGTTCCGGTGGGAAGTACAAGGTTTTCAGAAGTGTCTTGAAATCTCTCAAACGCCTGCTGAAGAAGTGTGCGGAATTTTCCGACGTCTATTTTTCGCTTGACATGCCTTCTTCATGTTCATGTTGGTCTTGGCCAGAGTTGCATGCTCTTGTTTCAAGTGGCAAGGTGACGAAGGTTAAGGTTGATGATCATGTTGGTGCTGGTGGCGATGGTGGTGGACGCAGGATCATGTTCTCTAACATGCCTGAAGCGGATCGTTTGATGGTGAGACCGGATGATTGCTTGGACCATGATTCGAAGAGCAGTTTGTCGCAGCGCATTGATGTCTCATGGCGGTCAATTGCGAGGAATGTTCGCAGCCTTGTTCGAGCTCATGTCAGTGTCAGTCATGTTGCACATGAATCTGAGGACATTGCATGGCAGCAACATCAGTGTGTAGACGCTGATGAAGGGGCTATTAGACAGCCCCAACTAAGGAACAACTAAGGTCTGACCAGACGGATCGGGGAAGGGTGCCTCTTACGGAGAACCCGGAACCGTGAAGTCGAGTAGGGTGTAGGGACTTCCCTCCTACGGAGGAAGGACCGAAACCCGAGCCATGGCTGAAAGCTACAATGCCTACGAGCTGGCCTTCGAAGGAGTGGACCACGAAGAAGTTTTCCCGTCTGGTGGGATGATGCGAACGTTTCTGAAGTTCCACAAGTTCCTGGAGATGTATTCTGGGGATTCGTCGCAGAGCGTTTCGCTCCCGCCGAAGATTACGAAAGACAAAGTGGTCGACAATGATCTCATTCGCACATGGGCAGCGTTCAAAGCACCTCCGTTGGTCTTGCTGTTCACGTGTGCAAATCTGTCGCCAGGAGGGGATCTTTCCATTCGAGTCCGAGAAATCCTCAAAGCTTGCTTATTTGCTGCCCCTGAGGAGTACATGGACAAACCCTATGGGGAGATACTCGCCATGGTCATCAAGTTTGGTGGAGGTCTCAAACACATTGTTGCTGACTACGAGGGGAAGTTCAATGCCATCACCAGGTTTATGGTGGATGAGGAAGTGATCCGCGATGATGCAAAATTGGCTGTAGTTGAACTGGAACAAGAACGAAAACAAGTTCGGTTCGACTTGAACACTGCAACAAGGAACATCGTCAGTGCGGACGTGTACTACAACCTCGCCGTTCTCATCAACTCCGTGGAGACGCCCTACCAGGCCGTGACAGACACGAGAATTCAACAATGGTATACGGTGAATCAGGACTACTACCACAAGTTGCCTATGTCAGGTAGAGCACCTGACCAATCAGACCTGTTGGCGGAGCCTACGTTATGTAGGGTGTGCAAGCTGATGTACATGTTCGCAAAACACACTGGGTATGGACTACGGACCTACAACCAGGAATGTGCAGCGAGCAACGATGGCGCTACGCCACTCAACGTTCACCAGCTGGCTTTGATGATGCGCACAATGCCTCAAGGCATGGGACATCCGCTCGCCTTTGCGATGAACTCGCTCCAGGCGTTCAGTGTCTGTCTCCACGTGCTTCATTCCTACGTATCATGGGTTGATCCAGAAACTGGACACCCGCATTACAGATGGTCCAACGATGTGCTCCCTGATTCCGACTACACCACGTATGCTTTCCTCAAGCACCATGTGGATGCTGTATGTGCAGATCAGGACAGGAACGGCTTCCAATTGCCGGATGCGTTCCGTGGCTACACCTGGAATCAGTGCGGAGTTGAATCTGGGTACGTGGTCGACTGCTCTACCAAACGCGCCACGTTGGGCATATGGGAAGCAGAATTCCAACAGATGGGGGCACCAAGTCCGCTTATGCAAGATGATGGCCTATTTCCGCCCAATCTTCAACGGCATCCTAGCTGGGTATACTCAACGGGGAGAGTTGCGATGCCTACGGCAAGCAACCTCGAACCGGAAGGAATCGTGCACCCTGAGCATGGAAGAACGCCGGGACAATCGCAAGGATCCGCTGCCGAGCCTCGAGCCACCCCTAGCCACGGACCAAAGAGGGCAAGGACGGACGAGGCAACGGCATCGGCGTCGTCATCTTCCGCGGCACCTCCTCCACAACCATCGTCTTCGCAACCGGAAGAGGAACCATCGCAACCGACATGGGAGGAAGCTCCAATCCCCGCTGGCGCTCAGGAAAGTTGGTACCATTATGTCAACATCGATGAAAAGGGCTGTCGCTCGAGCTTGCTGACGACGACCCGTGATCAAGACGAGTACCCACCTACCATTGATGAGACGCCAAAGTTTGTGGCCAACCACGACGTGGGGACCACACCGATTCAGCATTACGTCAGAAGACTGGTGACCTATTTGGCAAGGATCCGTTCCGTCTCTCAAAGTGATGACAAGGGTCTCAACCTGAAGGTCTACGTGAAGCTGAGTACGAAGGTGTGGTTACGGATGTATTCACGGCTGTACCATGCATTGGCATTGGTGTCGTGCGTGCATCTTCCTTCTCCTCCGATGCTTACCTCGGCAGTGATGATTGAGGCAGACAACGATCTTGTCGACAACGATGAAATTCCGGAAGAAGCAAGGATCAACACCATGAACACGCTGAACGGATTTCGCAATAGTTTGGGTATGGGTGGCAAGCCTGATGCCGCGACTATGCGCTCTCAATGCACAATCCTCGTCCAAGACTTTGACATGGTCGCAAGGACCAGGGGATCAACGCATACAGTGAGAGAGAACCTCGGCATGCATGGATGGAGTGAGATCTACATTGTGAGCCCGTCGATCACCACAGGTGCCAACTACAACTTCCAAGTCACAAAAGGATCGTTGGAATCTGTGAATGCGACATTGGATGGCTTGACTGAAGAGCAGCTTGCAACCGTCACATTGCATTACCATCTGTCTCTCCAGGCGATCCTCATCGAGAACATATCATTTCCGATGAGTGAGGTCGGAGACGGAGCAGCAATTCGTTCTGACTTGCAGCGACAGCTCAAGGTCACGTACGTTGACCCTATCATTGCGGCAGGGAAGCGTACCACGCGCCCTCCAATTGTCAACATCAATCACGACTTACGGTTCGTAGGAGCAGCCAGCAATTACCTTCGACAGAAAGCTTCTCTGTTCAACGGCTTCCACGCGCTGGGAATGTATATTGAACTGGAGTTGCGAGCCCGAGCATGCGTGGTGATTCATGGATCTTCGTTTTGGTCAAGAATGTACAGCCAGACGAAACATGCGTCATCAGGCGTGCATACACTGTCAGCCGAAAAGGTGCCAGCACCGGACAATCGGGTCAGGTTCAAATTGGGCTTCGCTATCTACGAGAAGCAGCTGTTCTGCGAGAAGATGGTATCCACGTGCTTTGTTGAGGCATCGAAAGTTCGCTCATGGGACGAAACTGTCCGCGCCGACTCAGTCGCTCACCCGTCGCTTGTCGAGATTTGGGAGGACAAGAGTGAAGTCAAGACGTCCACCAAGATTTCGCAGACATGGTTTACGGGAGAACAGCAGCAACAGATCAGGTCGGGTGCCCAGGGTGACACGGTCGCTGAATCGTCCACAGTCACCTGGCAGGACTTTGACATCGCCATGACCGTTCCCGAAGCCTACTACGACAACAGGCACTACTGGTTCCGGATCGACACCTATGCGACCCCGAACACCGGCTATGTCAAAGGGAGAACGTTCTATTGCCCTGGATGTGAAGCAATGAAGTTGGCTGAGTGCTACGCACAAGCTCTCTTCAAGCCGACCGGAAACGGGTATCCTGGACACTGCATTGGGTGCGCACACACTTCAGCTTTGAAGATGCAGCATCAAATCGGCTCCTTTAATGACTTGGTCTCGTCCCAGAAGTACACCTTGGCTTGCGCAAAGCACCTTTATGACCTGAGGCTCCAATTCGTGGATCCTCGCGTGGACATCAAGGAGTTCCTCAAAGTTTGTGCGGAGATGGTCTATGAAGACATCGGCAAGACGGTTTCTCACTACGGTGGTCTCCGAATCACAGCCAGTCAGGCCATCGAGTACGCGGCATGGGGAAAGGCCAAACAGTTGGCATGGGACAGAGGGTACGACTCCGAAGGCAAGACATGCTACATCTGCTACTACGATGCCGGGAACTGCGCTTATGCTGGTTTCATGAGAATGCTTTTGACTCCGGAAGAGCGCCAAGAATGCTACAGAGGGTCAGTCTTGCCCAAGGAAGAGCTCCTGGGTGACACGGTGGAGCTGGCGCTCGGGCTTCTTACAATTGCAATGAGACACCCAAGTCATTTTCCGAATTGGGGTGGCCTTGAGGGAGCAAATGCGTGCGCGAGGGGAATCGAAAGATCATTCTTCCGCTACGCGTCGGCCGAAGCTATCGAGCTGATCACGGTTGACTCCCCGCGCAAAAGGACACCGCCCAAGAAGAATGAAGCAGTCGCTGAGATCGTCAACAACATGTCCGCTGACCTCGTGATTGATTTCACAGTGATCGTCGATGGTGATATCTACCCTGTAGAGATTGCGAGAACCGACGAGACACAGGCCGCTGACAACGTCACGGACGATCCAGGGTTCTCAGTTGCTCCACCAATACCTGCACAGGATGTAGATGTGGATGCGCAACCCGAAGAAGAACAAGGTGCAGAAGGCCCTGATCCCAGGCATGCAATTCGTGAAGGATTTGTCGCGCAGCTTCAGGACTATGTGGGAGTACTCGCTCAGGGCGAAATGTCGGTCGGAAGCGACCGCTCACGTTCTGTGTCGCTTGTGGCAGTGATCTACACACTCTGTCCAATTGCACAGAAAATGCTGCGACCCGGGATCTGGTACTTCGAGGCGTCCAGATTATCAAGGAAAGCCTTCTTCGATATCCACGTCGAGTACCTCCACAAGAGGCTGAGCCAATGGACGTTGACACCACAGACCATGTGAGTGTTGCATCCTCGGACCGACGACCCAAGGCCAAAGCCCGACCGCGACGCGGAGGCGAAGCCGTACGGGGTGATGTGGTCTTGATCCGTTATGAGAACAAACACAATCTCTGCACGGATGTGGAGAACCGTCGGGGCCTACATGATGCTTGTGGCGTACCACTGCAGGAATCGGGACCAGAGAATAGCCAGCGAGTGGTGGACCTCATTGAGCAGCTTTCGGACCATCGCGACCGACGCCTACCTCAACGAGGAGACCGTCCTAGCTTTGCTTACGATGATACCACTCATAGCTACACCAATGCAGGCTACGAATCCATCGGCGGCGGAAGGCCAATCCGGTGCGGGATTCTCGACCTGATCCCAACCAAGGGTGCAAGCTTCATCAACAATCGATGGGACCTCGTGAACGAAGTTGTCCTTCGCGACATCACCCGTCAGCGCAGACTGAACGCGGATTGGGCGCTATCATGCATCCAATCTGACCTGCGCCACAGAATCGCCAGGCGCCCAGGCTCGGAATGGCTTGACAACAGGTGCCAAGTGGCATTCAACAGTGTCATCAAATGTGATGAAGGAGGGTGGGTGATGATCGAAGATTTGGTGAGGCATGAGCCACTATGGACCCATGAAAGCAGACGCATCACCGAAGCGGTCTCAAGGACCGATGAGCAACAGAAGAAGAGAGTGTACAATGAAAGACTTCAGCTATTATGCCTGTCCGGGGCTAACCGGGTCCTTTCCGTTATGGAACCGGGTCCTAGGATTTATGTTGCTGACATGAGTGACATGTAAGAACACGTGTATATAGGACATGTGTTGCTGACATGATGGACATGCAAGAACACGTGTGATGGACATGTAAGAACACGTGTATATAGGACACTTGTTGCTGACATGATGGACATGTCAGAACACGTGTATATAGGACACGTAAAGCAACATGTCTGATGTCGTGCTGAAGGGGGGGGGGCAGGACGGAAAACAAATGCAACTACTGCAGCAACATTGGGCCTACGTCATGTGTGTTCTTGTGGCTCTATGGAAAGAGCGAGATGCTGGACATGTATAAAAAGATGTGTGCTTGTGGCTCAATAGAAAAATCAATGCCTGAAAAACTTGGTTTGTTCGAAATGTGAAAACATGTACATCGAAAAATCAAAGCCATACTGACATAATTGCCTGTCCCAAGTTTTGTAGTTCACATGGAATTTCTTTGTTGCAAGATATTTTTGAAGTTATTTTGAAGATTCGTTTGTGCCGAGCAAACCAAACAAATGCAACTTGGTGTTCTTGTGGCTCAACGAAAACAAGAAGCTTGAGATTTTGTGTTCTGAAACCCTAAAGTCAGCTTTTTGTACGATTCACAACGACTTGAAAATTAGTGTGTGTGTGTTCATGATTAAACATGAAGGGAATCTAAGCTTTCGTAACGTCCAGCTCATGCCCTAAACCCTGGACCCTAAACTGTAATCCCACCCAACCCCCAAACCCGCCCACCCACTCCTGCAGGTAGGTATAGATAAGTAGATAGGCAGGAGGGAGGTACTTGTAGGTCTAGGTGCACCGGCAGGCTTCCAGGTCTCTAGATAGCTAGGTAGGCGGGCATGTAGGTAAGGAGGCATTGATCAGGAAAGAAGTTTAAAGGTAGCAGGCAAAAGTAGTTGTAATTAGGCATTCGCGCAGGCTCTGTCAGGATGTCAGGTCGCCACATCAGAGGTCTTCGGAGCCCCGTGCAGGGGCGTACCCGCACCAAGCCCTTGAAGGGGCTGCGGGATGAACCCCGAATAGGGGTGAGCTTGGACCCCGAACAGGGGTCGTCGGAGCCCCGTACAGGGGTGTGGATGAACCCCGAAAAGGGGTGAGCCTGGACCCCGAACAGGGGTCGTGAGAACCCCGTGCAGGGGTGTGGATGAACCCCGAACAGGGGTGAGCTTGGACCCCGAACAGGGGTCGTTAGAGCCCCGCACAGGGGCGTCCGATGAACCCCGAAAAGGGTGAGCCTGGACCCTGAACAGGGGTCGTGAGAACCCCATGCAGGGGTGTGGATGAACCCCGAACAGGGGTGAGGATGAACCCCGAGCAGGGGTGAGCCGGATCCTCAAAGACAGATGCAGAGAGAAAGAAAGAGAGAGAGAGAGAGAGAGAGAGACAGCGAAAATAATTAACGAAGCAAGGAAGGAAGCAAGGAAGGAAGGAAGGAAGCAGGGAAGGAAGCAGGGAAGGAAGAAGGAATGATCAAGATGAGGGTGTGACTGTAGATGCGAGGAATGAGCAGGCAGCAAGGAGTGATGTGAGGGAAGGAAGAGGCAGGAAAGTCATGCATGGATTCAGTATCTCTCTGCTCACTTTCCGTCTGTCGCCGGCCAACCAGGCTGAGACAGTCTGCGCATCGAGATCCTCGAAGAGCCCCGGCCTAAGCCACACCAAGACTTGACTGCTGCACCGTCGGTTGCTTCCAAGCTCAACATGTTGGACTGCAGCAGCTTTTCATCTCAAGATTCAAGGAAATCGCACCGTTTTTTCTTGGCGCCACTAGCGCCATGACTGAGCAAGTGTACACCGACGCGGAATGGGCGGCTTGGCGTCGAAGTCAAAACCCTGCAGGAAGCCACCAAAACCCTGCAGGAAGCCACGACGACACAGAGACGGACCCAACGAAGCAAGGCTTCACAAAGGAACTCCGACCCCTTCCGGATGAATGGAAAGTTGAGTGGAAGAAAGCTGAGAAGAACAAGCAGCACTCAGCCAATGACTTCAGCGGTATCAGGCGCCTCTGCAACAGAAGGTTGCAACAGATGTACAACCAATGGAAGAATGAGGTGGAGCTCACGGAGAAGCAGGATTCGGCTATCAACAAGCTCGCCATCTTGACGCATAACAAGGACCGCATGGAAATCGATCGCTTGAGGGAGGTTGAGAAGGAAGCGATTTGGACGAAGAAAATGTACGAGACGAAGATTGCGGACGACAATAAGAAGCACGAGGCCGAACTGGCAGCTGTAAAGAAGAAAGGCGAGGACATGCTGGACGAACTGGAGAACACGCATGAGAGAAACAACCAGGAAAGGGCTAAGAGGCTGTCCATCACGGAAGATACGTACAGGTACAAGTTCGAGGATAGCCAGAAGGAGATGAAGGTACTGACTGCCATGTATGAGAACAAAATCAAAGAGATGAACGCCGAGCACCAGGCACAGATGGCGAAAGAGAAAGAAGAGAACAAGAAAAAGTTCGACGAGAAGGTTTCCAAAGCCCAGACGGACATGACAAACAAGTTCAAGAGCAGGTTGAAGAGGCTCGAGGATGCACAGGTCAAGTACAAAGAGAAAGTCCTCACTGCAACGGGGCTTTGGAGACAGACACTGGCAAGGAAAGAGGATGAGGTCCTGCGGCTCCGGCTACGACTCCGCTTGCAGGAACCCGCGAGCTCGGCGCAGCAAGACAACGAAGAGAAGCTCAAGGACAGTAAGGCTTGGCCCGACAGTTCATTTGTCAGTTGTTCAGTCAGTGAAATGCGCATCTCTGACAGGAGAGTTTGCATCCCACGTCCCCGACGGTCGTTTTCACCCCGACCTCTCCCGCACGCAGCCCGAGCCTTGGTTTCATCACCGCAACCTTGTGCGACCCCAACTTCGCACGTTCCAGGTAGTGACGAGTCCGACTCTGACTTCGATCGGGAAGGAAAGCGATCCCGCTCGCCCAGATCCGACAGGACGGATTATCGCAGTAAGCAGTGAGACGGAATAACGGATTTCATAACGTAGCTGATGGCTCTGATCGTGACATCCCCATGGATTCGAGTCTTAACCAAAACAATCTGACATCTAGTGATTCTGAATCCGCTTACAGTTTCAAGAACACGACGAACTCCATGGTTGATGCGGCGGCACAGGGGCATGGGCCCGGTGGCCGTGTGAAGTTCCTAGAAAGACTTAGGACTTCTGACTGGATGGGTCATGAAGCCAAGAGCAGCATCGGAAAAAGTCGCATGCATCAGGGACCATTCCTGCATGACAACCCCGCCTCCCCCCCCAAACCACCCACCACGAACCGGTCCCCCAACCAATTCCCGCACCCCTGATTCACACCCACCCACCGTCACCCAGCCACCTAACCGCCCCACCCATCCATCAACCACCCACCGAGAAACCCACCCACCCCCCCCAACCCCCCTGTGCTGGGCGGCCTGTTCGGTGCTTGCACTTAAGTGACAGACACTTCTTAAACACGGTGGGTGGTGATGTCTCTGACACGAAAGGTCAACGTATTCCTCGAGACCTACAAGCAGGACCGACTGCCACATGGAAGATCCGCAACAGCAAGAGCGACATTGTCGCTCTTGCTGTTGCGGATGTGTGGTGCAGGTCGAAAGCGACACGACCTGCACTAAGGTGCAAGAAGGCCTTGACGGTGGCTACATCATCCCAGAAGGTTCATGGTGCAGGACTGGTAGGTACCCGCTCCTGCACCTTGAACCTACTGGGATGATAAAGGGGACATGCTGACTGGAGGCTGGGAAGTGGCACGTCTTGAGCTCGGCGGTGATGTCTCTAGCACGAAAGGCCTACGTACTCCTCACCTAGAAGCGCGACGGACGAGCACACCAACATGCTCACTGGAGGCTGGGCAGTGGCACTTTTAAGCTCGGTGCTTCAGACGGACATGACAGTTTCAGGAACAGTGCGGCATGTGCAGTCCATGGCTGTGTGATGCTGTGAGTGTGCGCCCGTCTGACAGCAGAACTATCTCAAGCTTCCCAAAGGAGTACACTTTTCATAGCCCTTTGCATCATGGTGGAGCTCACGGAGGTGTTGCTCGCTTTGGCAATTGTAGCCATTGGCTACATGTACAGCATACAGCAGAACCAGCAGAACAAGAGAAGGGCCAAGCAGGAGGAGGACAGCGGCAGCGAAGAAGAGATCAGGCCCAGGAGGAGGAAGGCCAGGGCCAGTCTCATGGAGGAGGACAGCGGCAACGGGAGGTCAGACCGCAATAATGACAAAAAGCATACGGCCACAGCACAACCACAAGATCCAATAGAACCAACACAGCAGGAAAGCAAGCCCAAAGATGAAGCTGGCAAGGATCCGCCAAAAGGAAGCCAAGGATTTGGAGCCCGAGAACTTCCAGGAACGTGCAGAGGCCGCGGTCCAACGCATGGTGGCCGCCGTTCACACTATGCACGGATCTTTGCAGACAGTTCAGAGCTCCGAGACGGAAATTTCCTCGTTAGGGGACAAGATGAAGAACATCCTCTTGGAGATAGCCGAGCTGAGACAGAAGCAAGAGGAGCACGTGTCGGAGCTTGGCAAGCTACCCGACATGGTCGTCGCTCTGGGGTCAGACCTCAAGAGTCTGACCAGCAGAAAAGAGTCCATGGAAGGGAAGCTAGCGGAGATTACGGACTTTTTGGAGAAGTATGAACTAGCAGACCCCAAAAATGACACAGATACGACGAGCACAAATGCCGACGCGGAGAGCACGCACCCCGACAGCCAGCCGGAACAGACTCAAGCGGAGGACCAATTTACAGTCTTCTATGCTGAAGGATGGCAGTGGCTGTTCAACAAAAGAATACAGGCATACAGGTGCAAGGGAGGTTGTGACAACCCACCAATAAAAGGAAGAGAGCTGTGGCACAACATCATCCAGTTCCACAGGGACCATGACCGATGGTGCAACACCCAAGAGGAACTAGACGAGGCTCGACAACAGTTGATCGACGAAGAAGCGGCAAAGCGTTTGGCAGAACAGGAGAAGGCAGAAGCGGCAAAGCGTCAGTGGGAAGAGTGGAACGAGGACAATGAGAAGCAGAAGCAGCCGCATGTCACAGCATGGAAGAAGTATCAGCAGCAGAAGGATCAGCAGCAGAAAAAGGAGGTGGAGGAGGAGTGGAAGCAAAGTTGGGAGAACTGGAAGACTCCCCATCAGTGAGTCATGTACACTAGGAAGTTTTTGTGAGCCCTGATGTAGTTACGGACCTAGACAGTAGCAGCGCTAGGACAGTGATTTTCCAGGCTCACACGCAGCTTCCCAACAGGAACAGACCAGGTTTGGGAGACGTCAGCTAATTGGTGCCAAACAAATAGCAGGTAGGAAAAAAACCCTGGTCCGGGCCTCTCTACGTACAGATGCACAGGAAGCCTAATCCCTGCGCATAGAGTTTTTGAAATCATCACTCAGCAGACAGTACGCTGAGGCAAAAAACCTTCCGGCGATGCTTTGTGTCGTTCATGCCCCCTGGTCGAACCCATAACAAGATTGCTTTGCTCTGCTCGCACAGGTGTGGCCTACTTGGTTTTGCCCCATCCTGAGGCAAGTTTATTGTTCAATCTGGTGTGGTTCATTCAAGTTTCCCGCCAGGCTGGGAAATGGAGACGTGAAGTGGACCAGTTCAAGTATCATGCCAACGCCTCAGTCACGTTGTTGTGGATGGTTTGGGAAGAACAGCACGTAGTTACATCCAAGGTCCGCTACAGCACGCAAGAATGCAAGCAGGCGGCAAGGCCCTCAGCTGTCTCGTTCGCACGGCAATCCAGGCCCAGAGCCATACAAAAAGTAAAGCATACAGACAGATTCCTAGCATGCCCCTCCCAACGCCAAACTCACCTGCAATTCGGGGGACATGACTTAGATTTAAGTCCGACTCAGTCACAACGATCCCGATCGCCGAGATCTACAAGGACTGCCAGAATCCATGCTTACATTGCTGCGCCTGGTTGTGACCTGCAGGAAGGCCTTGACGGTGGCTACATCATCCCAGAAGGTTCATGGTGCGGGACGGGGGTACCTCGCCCTGCACCATGAACCTGCTGGGATGATAAAGCGGACATGCTGACTGGAGGCTGGGAAGTGGCACGTCTTAAGCTCGGCGGTGATGTCTCTCGCACGAAAGGCCTACGTACTCCTCACCTAGAAGCACGACGGACGAGCACACCAACATGCTCACTGGAGGCTGGGCAGTGGCACTTGTAAACTCTGTGCTTCAGACGTGGCAGTTTCAGGAACGGTGCAGCACGAGCAGTCCATGGCTGTGTGATGCAATGAGTGCTCGCCCCAAAGGGAAGAAGGTAGGAGGGAGGTGAAGCCGTGCAGGCGTGACTTTGGACCTCAGCGCTTGGTTTGAATGTGAATCTCTGACTGTGTGACGCAGGATTGTGCCAAATCAAGCACGCATAGCAACTATTTGATATTTGGCAACGTAGGTCCTGCCCCTAGTGATGGTGACCGTCATTGAGCTCCTACTTTTGGTGGTTCTGATGTACATGGGCATCAACATCTACACCATGCACCACCACGACAACGACGACGAACCAGACAAGAAAAAGAAGAGGAAGAGACAGGCTAAGGAGGAGGCGGAGGCTTTGGCGGGATTGGACGAGGACGAGGTTGCTGCAGAAGCAAACAGCATCAGCATTCGCATTCAAATTCTTCAAGCATCAGTAGCACAACGTATGGACAATGTGATGCAACGACTCGACGGCATCGAGAAGTCGGTGCTGTGGACACACACGCGCCTCAAGGAGATCACGGAGGAAGTAGCTTTCCTTCGAACGACCCACGAGGAAGAAAAGAACAAAAGTACAATGGAGTTGCAGAGGCTGCGCTACGAGGAGAACCAGATTCTGCAGGGCATTTTTGCAATGCGGCGTGAACAGGAACAGTGGGGGAATCGCTTCTTGGCAAAGTTCCAGCAGCTCGAGGAGAAGGACGGCACCAACGACCACAAGCAAAGCGGCCCGTCAGACGACATCCCGGAAATCCCGAGGGTCCCAAGCAATAAGATGCCGACGCAGGAGCCTTCAGGTACAAAGCCCACCAAGGAACCGGAGGGTGCACAGCCCCCCATGACGGAGGAAAGACGAGCCAGCCTGATGGCCGCTGCATGGTGGGCACGTGCTCTGGCGGAGGCCAAGGGCAACAACGCATTCCTAGATGAGTGGGTCGACAAGTTTTCAAAACAGGAAAGGAAAGCCTTCTCATCCAAAGGGGGCGTCCGAGAGGAGAAAGTCTCAATTCACGGAATTCATAGTTTCGAAGGGCCGGATGGAGCAAATTATGGAGACGTCGGCCACTACTACAACGCCAAAGTGTTTGAGCAGCTTTTTCCAACTGTCTCACCGGACATACGACAAATGAACGACACAAGCAAGGCGGACTTGGTGAGGGCAGTCCTGGCCACAGCGTACTTGGTTTTGGACGAGGGGCAGAATGACCTGAAGCAGAAAACGACGGAGACACAACGGACCACATTACAAAACCTCAGGAACAACATAGAGCACTTCGCATTGAAGTTTCGCGGTGGTCGAGCATGAGATTCAGGGACATTGTTTTTGACATGGAGTTCACGTATGTGTCCCTGGACAGAGGTTTCACATCAATCTTCCGTAATGACTTCAGATTCATGTCATTATGAAGATCAGAGCTACGGATGTGCGTGCAAAATGTCGTCCGGTTTCGAGTGTGCTCACACGGACACGACCCACCATCCACTTCAGCCTTTGAACCTCCCAGGTGAAGTCTCACAACGGATTCCTGGAAGGTGGCAGCGAGGCCCGGCGCATGCCCTTAAGAAGTGCTGGGTAGTGATGTCTCTGACAGGAAAGTGGTCAATGTATTCCTCGAGACGTACAAGAACGACGGAAACCGCACGTCTTAAACTTGGCGCTGATGTCTCTCACACCCTAAACCCCCCGTGTGGCTCGCGACCTGCAGGCATGACCACGACCACCATGACCACCACGACCACGACGACGCCAGGGAGGCCGGGAAGGTTTCGGAAGTGATTTCGGAAGTGGTTCGGATGCCAGTCCATGGTTGTGTCAGTGTGATGCAGTGAGCAGTAATCTCTCAAGCTTCCAAAAGGAGAAGAAGGCCGCACGTAGCCCTTTGCATCATGACGCTGACGGAGTTGCTGCTTGCTTTGGCATTGCTGTGCGTCGCCGCCCACATCTTCATGAACCAGATCAACAAGGGGACGGCCAAGCCGGAGGAGGACAACGAAGAGGAGACGAGACGCAGGAGGAAGAAGGCCAGGCGGGCGCGTCTAATGGAGGAGGAGGAGGAGGAGGAGGACACATACACGGGGGCCGAAGCATCAACCTCCGAGGCGACAGCGCGACCAGAAGATCCAACGGCAGCAACACCACCAGTAGTGCATCCAACCCACGGGATGCAAGAAGAGCAGTTGAAGGAGTTTGCCAGGAAGAAGCTCGAAGAGGCAGCAGCAGAACAGGAGAAGCGAGACAAACACGACGAGTGGGAAGCCAATGCAGAGGATGCGGTCCGCCGCGTTGAAGAGGCCGTTGCAAGTGCGAGTGGAGTTGTCGAGAAGGTGAAGCAGTCCGAGGAAACTGTCCTGAAGTCAGAGGAGCAGCTGAAGAACATCGTCAAGGAAGTAGACGATATGAAAGAGAAGCAAGACCACGCACTCAAGTTTTTTAGCGTGGAACCGAACTCAATCAAGGACCTCCAGGAAGCAGTGAAGCACCTTACCGAAGGCATGGACGGAGTGGAAGGCCGGGTAACGGAGATTTCGGAGTTCTTGGAGCAGTATGTCGCTGACGCTACGGCAGAGTATGAGGAAGTGCATCGCCGAGAACAGGAACAACAGCAAAGACAGGAAGAAAACGAAGAACCTCCACGGATCAGATGCCGGGTGATCTTACTTACTTCCCGAAACTTGGCTACGTGTGGGAGTTCAGCAAGCTCAACCAAACGTACAGGGCGAAAGGAAGAGACAAGGGAAATGGGAAATGTGACAACTTGGGAGCTACCGGCAAAGGACCAGAATTTTCACCAGTGAAGGGAAGAGCTCTCTTTAACGCCGTGGTGGATGTCTACAAGAAGTCAGGAACAAGACAGATATGGTGCATGTCGCAAAAGGAAGTGGATGAAGCTAAGGCCTTGTTATGGGACCTTGAAGTCAAAGAGACAATGGAAAAACGGAAGCTGCAGGCTGCCTCGTCGACGGATTCCACCAAAGGAACCAAAGGAAAGGAAGAAAAGCCAGAAGAGCAGAACAGGCAGAGGAAGGGAAAGGACCCGGTTAGCCCCGGAAAGGGCCTTGGCAAAGGGCCAGGCTCACAGCCCGGCAAAGGGCTAGAAAACTGCAGCTATGTCGATTGGGGCATGACCTACGGCGATGGCAGCAGATATGAGTTTGACGATTGGACCAAGCAGTGATTGGGTCCATGTACACTAGGAAGTTTTTGTGAGCCCTGATGTAGTTACGGACCTAGACAGTAGCAGCGCTAGGACAGTGATTTTCCAGGCTCACACGCAGCTTCCCAACAGGAACAGACCAGGTTTGGGAGACGTCAGCTAATTGGTGCCAAACAAATAGCAGGTAGGAAAAAAAACCTGGTCCGGGCCTCTCTACGTACAGATGCACAGGAAGCCTAATCCCTGCGCATAGAGTTTTTGAAATCATCACTCAGCAGACAGTACGCTGAGGCAAAAAACCTTCCGGCGATGCTTTGTGTCTTTCATGCCCCCTGGTCGAACCCGTAACAAGATTGCTTTGCGCTGCTCGCACAGGTGTGGCCTACTTGGTTTTGCCCCATCCTGAGGCAAGTTTATTGTTTAATCTGGTGTGGTTCATTCAAGTTTCCCACCAGGCTGGGAAATGGAGACATGGGGTGGACCAGTTCAAGTATCGTGCCAACGCCTCAGTCACCTTGTTCTGGATGGTTTGGGAAGAACACCACGTAGTTACATCCAAGGTCTGCTACAGCACGCAAGAATGCAAGCAGGTGGCAAGGCACTCAGCTGTTATGCTTGCACCAGAAGTTAGTTGGAAGCATGCTTGCCTGGCATCACGGCAATCCAGGCCCAAAGCAATGTAGATTCACAAGTAAACAGACAGATTCAGACATCCGACGGAAATTAGCCATCTTTTCCATTGCCATGACGATACTACGGCGCATCTCTAGCAGCAGCAGCAGCAGCAGCACGTCGAAGGAGAACTGGCGACAGCTGTAGGAAAGGAATATCATGAATTTGAACATGGAGGAGCTGGACCCGGAGTCCAACGACAAGTTGAGTGATAATCAACTCAACTACTTGGACTTCGCCGGTGATTTTCTACGACTGTGTCCAGGCCTGAAACCTGAGTTCCATTGCACAGTGCAGCCTTAAGTATCTCGGCAGGAATGGCCCGCTTCAAAAAAGACATGCAGGAACGAACTCTTACTTATGTGTCGGATTGCCACTTGGCACATCGGCTCTGAGCCCTCATGCGTCAGCCCTGTAAGCGGAACCTCAGGCAGTGGAACAGAAACACCTCTGATGGTGTTACGTATGCTCTTGGGAAAGGAACAGGTCGCTCATTTGTACCTCATCTGAACATGGACTTGCAAGTAGTACCATCCTAAGGTTTTCTGGGTTGCTGCTAAGGTCAGGAAGTGAACGAAAAAGAAGTGCACGAGAGTTTCTGCAAAGGAACTTCGACTTTGAAGGAGTCCCGCTGTGACTCAGTTTCCGGGGAGGCTGCTTGGCAAGTCTGTGCTATCCAGTCCAAGCACATGAAGTCACTCAGGCTTGCAGACGATATGTTGAAAGCGAATGTTAGTTGGTTGCAAGACAAGGCCGGCCGGACCTGCAGGAAGTCTGTCAGTGACATTGCAAACAATGTGCAGGTATCCCTCTATGTGTCTGGCTTCCCATGCACTCCATTTTCGATGCTCCATCATTTATCCAAGATGCTGGAAGATAAGAATGCGAAGCAGCTATGGAAAACAATCAGGAACATCAAGGTAATAAACCCCCCAGCAACTTGTCAACATGATCAAGCAACTGAGATGATGGCTGTCTTGGAGAATGTCAAGCAAGCAACTGAGATGGTTATCTTGGAGAATGTCATGGGGTTCGAGCGATGTATGAAGATCTTCAAGCAGACTGTGAAATCACAGCTACGAACGACGCTTGGCTACAGCAATCAAATCCGTCGACGGCTCAGCTTGAACATGGCCTGATCGAGGTATGAAATGGCAGTGTTGATGATAGATCCGCGCTCGAGCTGCACATAAGATTCGCCAACTGAGTGTCAGACGCCACCAGAGCAAGGCTGCAGCATGGAAGCCCGATCAGTCGCAAACGACTGTATATTCTGTTGGCCAGACGGGATTGCTTGCATTCCGACGCCAAGCAGAACTTTCAGTCCTACACAGAGGAAGTTCTCAGGGAAATGCATTGCAAACCAAAATACTCCTGGAGACTTGGCTTTGTTTTGATGCAGATGCAGGTTCAGTGCCGTTATGCATGTCATGCTTTCCAAGGACAGACCTCTTGTTGCACAGTTCTCACCCAGCGGTGTGCCACGCGAGGGAGAGACGAAGTCATGGAAGAACAAGACGCAGGATCGCAATAATGTAGCAGCCAAAAAACATGTGTTCCGGTATGTAGTTCCCTCGTCGAGACAGGAACACAAAGAAGAAGCACGTGAAGTGGCCTGCACAACACAACATCTGGGCAAGAGAGAACAACGCTTGGTCCTCGGTTCAGGGTTTCGGGTTCCCATTATTACCTTCGGACACATTGACTTAAGGTATCCAGGAAGCGAGCCCATGGCTGCTTCGAAGCTGCTTGCCCGAAAGCAGCATCCCAAGTTTCAACAACAAGGGAAATGGACCTCTTGGACTTGGTCTGGGCAAAGAACGGAGGCCAGTCACTGACAAGCAAGAAGGCAAGCTGACTGTTGCCTGAGTTGTCAGGCTCAATGGAAATGGTCAACACGTCGCAGTCTCTGCGACGAACGCATGTCATGAAGAAAGGAAGGCCAGGGTGTGAGGCAGTTGCCATTGTCTTGCCCAGAGAATCGATGCAGGCCGCTACAGTGCCTCACACCTGGCGGCCGATTCCTGGTTCTGGGAAAACATCAACGATATTTACTAGGCCTGCAGTCCATATGTAGGAGCTCCATGAGTTGGGAGGCAACATGAGGCAATTTCATCCATCGGGTATTTTGACAGGCAGAGAGGTGATGCTGCTGATGGGCGCTCCCATCAACAAGCTGAGTCTGGAGAACCTGTCAGAGCGTGTCCCAGGGCAGCAGTATGTTTCCTTTTTGGCCATATCCATGCATTGGGACCACCAGAGCTTCAATCTTGCAGGATCTCCATGATTTGGGAGGCAACATGATGCACTTTCGAAGCATCGGGGCCGCCATTTGCGTTTTGTGCAGTGCGGTAGATGTCACGCATGTGTTAGGAGAGTCGCGCACATAAAAGAAATGCGTCTCAGTTGCGGAATCGCCCGCAATGCAATCGGTTGTCCGGCACTTTTGCAGCAAGCTTGTGGAAGCTCATTGCTCTGTTTGTGTGGCTCAGTATGACTGAACCGGGGAGTCAAGTAGACCTACAATAGGATGAAACCAATGTCAGACCAATCCTGAATACAATGAACATGGCTCAGGGCAGCATGACTTGAGAATTAAGTCAGGAACACAGCAGCTATGCCGCCGCAGTTCGATCTGCAAGGCTTCATGAATGGAGCTCCCAGCTCCAGCAGTCAAAGTATCCCAGAACGACGTATTCAACGCAATATTCCGCTGCAGCGGTACGAATTGACAGAGTCAGAGTCTGAGTCGAGGAAGAAGAAACGCAGAACTGGTGGGCTGCAGCGCTACGAATTGACGGAGTCAGAGTCTGTGTCCCAGCAAGGGTTTGGGGTCTATTATGTTCAGGCTGAACCTTGAACCTAAACCCGGATTGCCAAGGCCATCCGAATCCGACGAAGACGAATCCTACGAATCCGACGATGAAAGCTCCTCCTCCTCCTCAAGTACCGCGTGGGCACGTGTGGACCTGACCCTGGACCGGCTGGAGTGTTTGCACTCGGTGCGCTGCGATGAAGATAGGGAAATGGATGCGTACAGCAAGAACGGCATGAGACCGAAGCGCATTGCACAGGCTTGCAAGCATCCCTGCAGCTGTGAACGCGGCTGCCACGTACCGAAAAAAACCATGACGAACGTGTGCTCTCGTTTCTGGAGCTTGTCCAAAGCGGCCCAGGACGGATTGTTGTGGTCTTTACAACAAGGTGGCGGGAAGAAGCTGCGCTACAGTATCGCAGGTCATGCAGTTTGCAGGCAGGCTTTTCTGTGCCTTCTAGGAATCGGACGGAGCAGGCTGAGGCGCTGCAAATCCGTTTGTCATGGGATGGACCTACGGAAAATGAGTTCGTCGAAACGGCCAGCTTTGAAGCAGGCTTCTCTGAGAGTTTTCTTTATGCACATGTACCACAGTGCAGCAGAGTCGATGACCACGAAGCGTCTTGGCTTCTTTGTGATAGAAACATGGTGCAGGATTGTGATTTGTACTTTTCGAGTCGGAGGGTGCATGGCAAGTCCAAGGTTCACTACAGCGGAGGTCTTGTCTACCAGCACGCCCGAGTTGCAGAAACGGATGTTGACACGACTCATTGCTTACAAGATGCAGACAGCAACGGAGCAGATCAGTTTTGATACGGATCCTACGCAATTGCCAGTCCGAGAGCTGCCACACAGCAGCGGAAGCACCTTATTCACGCAGTACCAAGCATTTTGTGCAAGGGGATCCCAGGATGTGAATGTGGCAGGAAGGTCGCTCTTCTACTCGGAGTTTGTGCGCTGGTCACCGTGCCTTCGTTTCAGGAAGAAGTCCACGCACTCTTTATGTTTTACCTGCTCCAAACTAAAAGCAGCCATCGCAGAGAGCAAGAAGGACTTCACCCTCCATGTACGACTATGCAACGAGCTTCTTGATCATCATATCACACAATGGAGGGACCGTGAGGTCTATTGGCAAGCACGTGAACGTAGCAAAACACAACGAGACTTGCTTTGTGTCATACTGGACAGCTACGACAAGGCGAAAGCCATGCTCCCGAAATTTCCAGATCAACGAACTCCGAAATTGTCCGCGTTTGAGAAGAATCCACGTGTCTTGCCTTGATTAGCATGAGGGATGAGTTGCAACCCATGTGTCCGCAGTGCAACCGTGACACATTTCAGTAGTCGACTCCCCAGCATTCCTGTGAGGCATCCACGTAACCATCACCCTTGTCCTGGTGCACGGAGTTGGTGCATTCTTCTACACATGTGATGAGGGCATGGGCCTTGGGGCGAATTGGACGTTGGAGATTGCAGCTCAACCGCATTCCGGATTCGAGTGCTTCTTTTTGTTGCGGTCCGGCCGCCGGTGTGCCTGTATGTGCCTGTATGTGGCTGTGCTGCTTCTGAGCTCATGCGCGCGATGGACACGGCATTCTCCTGGTACAGAAGAAAGAATCTTCCTTTCCCCCACGAGTGTCCTGGCATGACTCTGGCACCGCGTGTCTCAGTTTATCACTCCGACGCAACTATCGGTGAACCAAGGTTCTACTTACAAGCAGACAACACAACGAAAGAAGTTCGCCATCAGAGCACTTCAAAGCTTCTTTGCGCTTTGGTGCAAATGAACTATTTCCGAGCAAGTTCACACAACCATCTTCAGGTAGGCCACACGCATGAGGATGTGGGATACTCGGCAGCAGGGATTCTGTTCTTTAAGTTAGTTTTTTGCTGCGTGGTAGCTGATGCACAGCAATGCACTGTTGATGAGCTGAATGTGTTTACTGAGACGCCACACTGGCCCTGGTGACAACGGCTTTAAATCAAACTACGGACATCCAGACACCTCAAGACATCAGCAGAATCCTCACGGACAGTCTCGGGCCGATGTTTCGAGATAAAGGAATGATGATGCAGTGCGAACATGTGACGCAGGCCAGACTATGAGCTCCAACTCAGCACACGCAGTCGGGTAAGTTTGAGGCCGCACATTAGAAGCTGCAGTCTGCCGCAGGTTCGCAAGTGGGACGAGCTCCTTCCAAAATCGGTGCAGTTTTTCCATGCGTATCAGGAACGAGCCGAAGGCAAGTCTGACAAGCGGGTGCCACATGTCTTCCAGTTTCTTCCACGCGAAGGCGGGGAGCATCAAAGTGTAAGGCAGATGTCAATCCGAGCCAGAAGCATCCCTGAATTTGGGCCCTGTTTGCAGCTCTGCCGGATCATGGCCGTGGCATTCAGCTATCAGAACGCGTACCTGTTCGCATGAGGAACTGCGGCAACCAGAGTGACGTATTTGCCATCATGAAAATGTACATGAGTGACAAGCAGGCCAGTCAAGCACCGCTACTGTGCTGGCCCACTGCTGTTCGCAGCGACACGGAAGAGTTTTTCAGACAAATAAATACAACGACTGCAACAACCGGGCCCAAACTGGAGGAAAAAGAGCTCAACAGGTACTGGAGCTGGCGGAATCCATTGAAAAGCACTATCCGCATCTTCGTCGTGCTGCAACGTACTACCGCAGCGTCGCAACAGGGGTCAGGCAGGAGGAATACCCCAGACTGGAATTCATAAGAAACGGACCGAGACCTCGAGGAATCTTGGTTTGGAATCCGGTTGTTTAGATGTGGTAAGACTGCTTCCACTACTATCTATTGAACTTTCAGTCTAACTCAGGAATGATGAACGTCCAGCTTGCACCTCCGCACCGCCACGAAGCTTTCCACCTCAGGGTGGCATTCCGGAGGAGGTAAGATGTGCTGGCCGAGTCTGGTTTCTCTGCGCACACCAGATCGCAGGGCGAAGGCGAACATGGTCAAGACGAGTTTCAAGGATGTAACTCGACAAACTTGAGTTCAACACGAACTTCAAGGATGCAGTGACGTACTTTGTGCCGCGATAAGACAGAGAAGTGTCCCATCCGTGCAGTTCGTGTCGTGTGCCCTGACCTGAATCTGCCCCTGCACTTAACTTCTCGTGATTGCTCAGCATTTGGCTAGTCCTGAAAGCACGGATAGCCCGGTTCTGACGAAACGTAGCAAGAATGGCGACGAATGACACGGACACGCCGGAGATGCCGGCCGTTATGCAGAAGATTCATGCACAGTTCGAGGTTATGCTGAGAAAGGAAACATCGGGCAACAAGTTGCAGACCGCATGACAAAAGACAGCATGAAAGAGGCTCGGGCAAAACCAGTGTCGCACTTTTGCAGTGGATAACATTGTCGTGTGACCCCTTGACAGGCCATCAACAACTTAGTCATGACGCAGCCGGCGACCACGGAGCAGAGAGTTATCACCTGCGTCCCTTTAGAGAACACTGAGGGTTGGCTTCCCTTGTCGGCGTTCATGTTTGATCACAACATGAAGAACGGGCTTCATGCAGCAAACGTACAAACAAAAACGCACTTCTTGGAGTTTCTGTTGCGTGGCTACCGCCCCAGCGAGTCAGTGGACGTGAAGTTTCCTCACTGCCAAAGTGCCTAGTCTGCAGCGATGATGTAGCACAGGAACTTCAAGTTCAATGCCCCTGACAATAAATAGTAAATCCAGAGGTGATCGATCTTTCAGCGAGCACGGAGACGACTTTGCTGTCGGTGTTACGGACGGACAAACGAAGTTGACGATCATGCAAGCCATTGTCTGCATTGTTTACCACCTGGAATTGACAGACGAAGAACTGCACGACGCACAACTCGTGTTCACCCTGAACTCGTTCCGTTACATCAGATGCAGCTTCTCCTACCACGCAAATCCCGCTGAGTATCACTACCAGGCACTTCGCTGCTTGGCCGCACATGCACTCATGTTGAGCATCGCAATGTGAGTTTCATAAATTCAAACTCCGCAGAAATCAGTGTTCCGTTGAGGCAATGGTTATCTTACTGCAGAGAAGCAAGCACCGAGTCCGCTGGTCTTGGCTGCAGAAATGGCAGCCGCAATCGAAATTGAACAGAATCAGGGAGGAAGATCCAAGAAGGCGCCCCTCCGGGATGCTCTCGGCGCTGCGGTTGCCAACTATAACAAGAGAGTCACTGTATCCAAACACAAAATCAACACCGGACGGAAGAACCTGATTATGAATCTGCTGCTCGGCTTTTCTCTTGTGTAACAGCCCGCAGTGCAACCTCTCCGCTCTACTGGTTCAACACCATCCACCACATCTGAGGCTCAGATCGACAGCCGAATTCAGAGAAATCATCCGAGCTCACTACGACGACTACAAGCATGAAGTCTCAGGATTGGCGCAACCCTAATCAACCCTTAAGCCTTGCCTCAACCCTGAACCGCTTCAGCTTGTGTTTTCCTGAGCGGTCTTTTGACAGGTATGCCGATCGACGTACTGGCAGCTGATTGGTGGCTGCCAAATCAACAGAGGCAGGTTCAACGCTTCAGGCAGAGTGAGCTATGGGGGTCCATCATGCAAACAACGGACGGATCTGCGAGCGCGTGGGCGACACGTGTCATCAAGGACGTCATATTGTTCAGTTAGCAATATGACACAAATGAAACAGTGGTATAAATTCATTCGTATCATGGCCAGGACTTCAATCGCGAGGTGACCACGAGATCCAGCACCAAAGCCAAGGCCGTACTGTTCCACAGAGTTCAATTATTGGGTTTGCTTCGATGAGCGTGTCGTAATGTGCACATGATGTAGCTTGGCAGAAAGCAGCACAACTCTCCGACGAGAAGCAGATGGAGCTTCACGACATCGTCTTGCTGTGGTTGTACATTTTGCCGAAGTTGCAGAAAATGTTCCCAACGGAGACAGTTGTGCAGCAGCAGGAAATGTTCGACCGCGGGCTGCCCGGCAGTTTGGTTTCCTTTAATTATTATCCGATTTGGTTTGGTTTCCTTGAACTATTACCCGATTTGGTTTGGTTTCCTTGAATTTATATATGTTTGGCGATGGTTTCCTTGAATTTATATATGTTTGGCGATGGCTTCCTTGAATTTATATATGTTTGGCGATGGCTTCCTGGAATTTACAGAAAATCAAGGAAACCATTTGGCCGGACAGAATCAATCACAATTTGGAAGTTGGCTCACGGCCGAAAGTGTGATTGGTTTTCTGGAAAATCGATCGCGTTTTGATATTGCAAAAATGAATCGATCACGTTTTGGCCAACGGCCCAACACCGAGATTGTGATTGATCATTTTTTGCAATATATAATTGTGATTGGTTTTCTGGAAAATCGATCGCGTTTTCGAAGTTGGCCCAAGACGGAAAATGTGATTGATTTTTTAAGTTTTTGTTTGTGTTTCCCTGATTCGGATTTGGATTTGGTTTGGTTTCCTTGAACTTTACCAGATTTGGTTTGGTTTCCTTGAATTTATATATGTTTGGAGATCGCTTCCTTGATATATTCAACATCAATTAGGCTTGGATTCACTCCATGTGCTGTGGAATGGAGGTGCCGCAAATACCTTCCAAGTTGAAAAACAACTTCGGATATTAAATCATGAAAGCAAACCAGTCAATTCCGGCAGGGTGGATCAGCAAAGTTAAAGATAACACTGAGGCTCCTGGACAACGAGCTCGCAGCATCCATTAAGTCGGCATCGAACGGATTCAGCTGGGAGAGGCTGCCCTTCGTTCTCGAGGCATGAGGGAGACCCGTAAAAGGGAACCCTTCTAAACCTTGCTTCTGGCTCCAGTCTTTGGTATAAGTTCTTTTTTCATTATTGCCGTTTCCCCTTAAACCAAACTCTCAGGCCAAGGGGTGTGTGGTCAATGACTTCATCGCCCAATCGCAGTGTCGCACGACTCGAGCGTTGGAGAAGGCAAACAAAGCCGCCTTTACCTCGTGGAAGGAATTAGTTCTGTCGGACGAAGCCCAATACGAACAGGATTCATTGCAGTCACTTGATTGAATGCATCAGCAATTGCGTGAGAGTCCAGGGTCTAGCTCGTACGCACGGTGTGCACCTGAGGCGGACCGCAGACATGGAGAAGGCGAGGAACAACATCGTGGAGCAGATGGAGGACACGAGCCGAATGTATACAGGAATCCGCTTAACAAAGCCTCTAGTTAGGTCTGAAGTCAATTTGTTGCAGGAGGCGCACGACCGAGCATGGAAGAAAGTAGGCTTGTACATGACGGACAATCTGCGCTTGTTCCACACCACTACGCGTGACATGGAGAGCACGGTATTGCCCTCGGTCCAGACATACATCAGGCAGGAAGCTGCCAACATAAATGTCGTGTGGTGCTCACTGCCGACTGCGGGAATCGTGACTGCAACGAAAACAAGTGGCATCCTCACGGCGATCACGAACATATTGGCCTCCAGCCCTACGAACAGCATGGCAATTGTGGTGTTGCCCAATCGTGCGCAGAATTTGCTCACCGAGAGGCAATGCGGAGTTTGGGTTCATCTTCATCATCATGATGTAAGTAGTATATGTGTTTTCTTTTCTGTCAGGTTAAACGAAGCGACCAAGGAGGACTTCGCCAAGAAGGAAGAAAGTGAGGAGGAAGCAGACGTGGACATGGACGCAGAGCAGAACGACGACGACGACATGGAGGAGGAAAACGAAGACGATGAGAAGGACGAAAAACAAGGAAAAGTCGACAAAGAATCGAACGTACGCAAGGTTCGCTTCATGTGGGCGATCCTTGGTCTGAACATGCATTGCACTTTTTGGAGCTGCTGACCAAATTGCTCGATAGGATGAAAGAGTTTTGTGTGTGCCGACAGGAAGACTGTGTGATTGTAAGTAAGTATACGTGAGCGGGTTCAAGAATCTAAAGAGGATTCCCTTAGCAGTTAGTCCATGAGAAGTGAGAAATTCATTCCAGGCAGTCTTTGATGCAGAAGGATAGGAACCTGACCGTCAAAGACATCACATGGATCTTCGAGAAGGCAGCTTTCATGCATTTTCGCGATCATGGAATTGAATCCAAAAAACCACTGTTGAACCGAGGATTCAGTGTACGGGAAGCGCTCCGGGACTTTGGACCCGGGCCTGCATTTTTGGATCGCGGGGGGTGGGGGTATAGGCCTGCCGCTACCCCATGTGATATCATCAGTTTGCAAACCAAGGCTGGCCTCGCAATTCTCGTGAAGGGAAGCGGAAGCGTCTTCAGGAACATGCCGGGCTTCAAGAGCGGAACAATTTACGACGTAGAGATGCTACCAAGGAACGACTTCAACTCGCCGGAGGCAGGATGTTCCAGAAACTTCGCAATCCAGTTATGAAATCTTTCTCTGAATTAAACCCGATTGTCGCAGGCGAAGTCCGAGCTGCCACATCTAGGAAGAAAGCTCACCGACGTACAAGAACTCAAGCAAGAGGCAGGAGGAACAAGCTTGGTACGTCAGACGTTGAAGTCAATGGTTCCAACGAACGCGAAAAGCGTGATGCTGGTGGACTTGCATGGATACGACATTTGGCCAGGACTTGCGGTGATCGAGGAGAACTGCCACGCATCCGACCGAACCATGACAATGGCATCTATAGTGTGGGATAGAAATGCTTGGTTAGACGAAAAACTGGCCAACCACGTATTCCAATCTGCTAGGAAAGGAAAACTGGCCTTGCCGGGGTGGCCGGACTTTCAAGGACTTGTGCAGAGGATGCAGGCCCTCACGGACACGGAGCAGACGCAAGGCCTCTCCCTTCAGGTATCCGTCGTTTTGCAGTCACCAAGCCGTCTCCTCCTGCTTGCAAGCCTTGCAGAGAAATTCCTCAACATGGACGCGGAGATCGCAGAGGAAGCTCAAAGCATCATCCAGGCACACAACAAGCAGTACAACGCAGAGGAAACCGACATTGACTTTCTGTACACAGAGCAGCATCCTGGCTTTAATAGTCAGTCAGACTGCCTTGCAGCCCTGAGAGTTCGGGATAGTGTGTGCAGCCCAGGCAAACAAGTACGATGGATGTCAACAAGAATCTTCAGTTCGACAGCACCGAGGAAGATGTCAACAAGCTGCCGAATCCCGTCAAGCTTGACATGAGTGGGCAGGCTACATGGATTGCCTCCGAAGGCAACCTCTTCCTCCAGGTGACCGGGAACGAGAATTTCCAGGCTTTAAGGAACCGAGAAGTGTGACTCGTTAGAAAATAGTTAACCATGTCTTGTTCGACACGTCGACTTGTAAACCGTTTCATCGAAGTGACCCAGGTTTTCCTTTGGAAGTGGCGATTGGCGCACGAAGCACGTGACATGGACAGCACCCAGACTAAGCACTGCAGCCTGGATGTTTAACGCCTTTTGTGTGCATTTCTCAGGACGCAAAAGAGTTAGTCAGCGACGCTTTGGGCGATTGGTTCAGCTTCGGCGGAGAGAACTTGATGGATTCGCTGGTTTTGCTCGAGAAGAAGGATGTACCCGAACACTTGAAAGACATTCCAAGCATGGAGACTTGTGTGACACTGGCGGCCCCCGTCAGAGAATTTCAGGATGCAGGGCAAACGTCGCATCGCGTCTGGGGGGAAGGGAAGGAGTTACTCGTTTTCAAGATGGACGGACCCCCGCAACAGAAGGAGAAAAAGCCGAAGCGCCGACGTACCTCCATGGGAAACTTGAGCAAGTCGTTCGGGGCGCACCTGTCGATTGCGAAGTTCAAGGAAAGCGAGTCATTGGCATTGGCATGGAGGCCCAATCTTGTAGATTTCAGGTTATCCTTGACTCGGTCATGCAGTGTACCGGTGAAAACAATGATAATGCCGAACTACCCAAATCTGAACGCATGGAAGGCTGCGCTTGGAGCTGGGCGAGAACGGAATGGTCACGATCGTGCCTATTCGACCGGTGGCCGTCACGGCAGGCACCATCGACCTAGCCCCAGGAACGTACAAGATCATGTGACGATTGACCCCCACAATTCTTTAATAGTTTCCGATAGCTTGACCAAGTAAACGGAATCCACAATTTTGGCACTATGTTGCTGCGTGCACATGGACATGATGTGGAAACGAAACAACAAGGAAGTACCAGCGCTTGGGTCCGGGATTCCAGAAGAGTTGTGAATCGCGAGGTTTAGTTCCATAGTGGAAAGGCCCCGGACAAGCCATAATTAAGTATTATTATACTAATACTTAATAGTATTGATTTGATCAGATCTTTAGATTGGTTAGCCGACCGACAGCAATCCCGTGGCCCAGGAATAGGAACACAGAAGGGCAATGACCTATTCGGAAGCGTTTTGGAAAAATAAG